>JAHWFO010059370.1:1022869-1089510 GCA_023313115.1 Rhysida immarginata
TCAAGATCGGAATAAAACTGTAGATTTGTATAAAAAACAAACAAACAAACCCACAAACAAACATCCTTCTTTATATATATAGATTCAAGTTTCAAAAAAAATATATATATACTCTGCTTCTTGATAATGCAGAAAATCAACAATGCCAAACGTATCTCTTGATTCGCCTTCGACTGATCAACAAAAAAGTAGAATTTTGCTTCCTTAATGAGCTTTATATTTTTGTAAGAGATAATATTAATCTAACGAAATGAAATATGAGAAGTTTGTGTGTTTTAGTGTCCCAAATGCAGAGAAACAGAGGAAGGCTTTTCCGCCAAATTATATACATAGCCTTGAATCTTCCCATATGATGTTGACTGCCCTACAATGCTATCAGTAAGAGATAAAGTAAACAAAAAATATCTAATTTAACAGTTTAAACTTCTTTTTAAATTGCCAATTTTTTCAAGGCATGGAATCCCATTTGCATCCATTCATGACTGTTTTTGGACTCTTCCAAGTACTGTTGACATTATGAATAAGGTCAGTATCTTTTTACATTAGAATGCAAAATTATTATAATTTCACAGAAATATTTAATTCTTCATATCAGATTTTCTTACTACAGTAGAACTCTGATATTAAGAAACTGCTGGGGTCTGGAATTTACTTAGAAATAGCCGTGTTTCGTATTAACCAGGAAGAGAAAAAAAATGAAAGCATGTATGCCTGTTTTGCTAATAAATTACATTATTTGATAGTACAGTGTTCGTAGTAGCATATTACAGTACAGAGTAATAAATTTTAATTAGTTGATGAATGAAAATATTCTATAATTGACGTCTGCTTTTTACGACGTTTAGGGATTTTCCAGTGAAAATTTAATTTGTAGATGTATTTCACTTTCAGTGAGAAATATTTTTTAATTTTCTGGAAAGATCGTTTTAACTCTTTCGATAAAAGAACTTCTTGCTAAAGTTCACCTATCTCGTCATCATTCTCCGTGGACCTGTTCTATAATGGGTTCATCCGTCAACGGCTTTGCCATTATTAAATCCCTATCAACGTAAACAGAGTCTTTAAAATTAAGTCTCTCTGTAAGCCTCCTGATTCCAGATGAACTCCCACTCGAATCCTATAAAGTAGTTTTTCAGTTGATTTTCAGATCAATTTTGCGTACATTTTTTCGGAATATCCAAGTTTGCAAATAAAACCATTCGCAATATTAAGGGAATTTAACAAGAAAAATAGTCATTTGGGGCTGGGACACGAAAAAAATTTCATATAGGGTGATTCAGTCAATTTCTGACCATTTCAGTACTATGATTTATTGACCCCTTAATGTTTACAAACTCAGCATTTCAGAATGATATTTTAGGCAGTTCGGAGTTTTTATTCCAGTGGAAAAGTCTTGATGATATGCTCAATGTGGCCACCACAAACGTTTTGAACTGCTCGCAGCCGAATGGTGAAGTTGTTCATAACTCTATCCAGGATTTCTGCATCCACAAGGGTGCAGCAGTCGACTATGCTTTGTCGCAGCTGGTCTAGGGTTCTTGGTGCTGTAGTGAACACAGTCTTTAAGATAAAAATCACATGGGTTTAGGTCAGGACTCGTAGGGGGCCAAAGAAAGCCACCCCCGAATCGATCTAGAAACCTGTTTGAAATGACACGATTTCCGAATTTCTGATTGAGAAAGTCTAGCACTTCATTAGTGGTGTGAGGCCTAGCCCATCCTGTTGAAACCATTGATGTCGAAGCAGTATACACCTCCTTCGCAGCTCGGGAATGAAGATTTCCAACATGCTAAGGTAAGCCTGTGACGTTACGGTGCCCTCAAAAAGGAACGGACCAATGATGCCTCTTTTGGAAATCGCGCACCAAGCTATAACCTTTCGTGGATGAAGAGGTGACTTATGGATCTCATGAGGGTGCTGGAACCCCAAAAACGAACGTTGTGTTTATTAATGTCACCTAACAGATGGAAGAAGGCCTCATCTGACACCCACAGGTTGTCCACAATGTCCTGATTGGCTTCCATTTCTGCTCGAAACTCCATTGCAAATTGTTGTCGCTTCTGTCTTCCAGTGCCTGTTAACTCTTGATACATGGATCTTATACGGGAACAGATTTTTTGGTAGGGGAATCGACCAACCTTGTGCGAACATTTTTGACAACTTCGGCCGTTCGAACACGAGCTTCGCTTCCGCCTTTTTTCTTGCCATTAACACATCCAGTGGCACGAAATTGCTTGACAAAATCCATGACTGCTTACCTGCCTGGTGCGTCTCGACACATATACTCCTTCCGGAACTTTCTTTGCACGGTTACAGGTGATTTTGTCTCGAAATACCATTCGACAACCTTGCATTTCTGCTCTGTTTATAAAGCGGGTGCCATTTTTCAACAATACGATTTTCATGCAGCGCCGTTGCAACAATACAAACTCCAACTATTTAGAAATTCGATATGGCGCTCATATTTCAATTGTTTATCCCTAATGCATGTCATTCGAGTGAAATGGTCAGAAATTGACTGAATCACCCTGAATTAAGCAAGTTTTCGTATTAAGAGTTCGTAATATCCAAGTTCTACTGTAATAACATTTATATGCTCATAATCAACCCATAATAACTTTAACAAACCAGCAGTCATAAATGGCATTTGTGTGTTTAGGTATTGAATTATTGTTTACCCTACAGCCTAAATTCTGTAGTGATTTGCCTCATGTTGATAATAGAGTACCATAATAATGCCTCATTGAATTGCAAATACTCCCCTCATTCTTGGCCTCTAATTTTGAGTTATAAAAATCAAACTAATGGTCTTAATTTAATAAAATTTGTGTGGTGACATCCCAGCCAGTGTTGGAAGTGGTAGCCATTAGCATCAAGGCACACATGTGCATGTCTTTCTATGTCATGATAAGTAGTTGCCAACATAGTGGAAATCAAAGCGTCAGTCTCTTGCCAAAGTTGTGTTAGCAAATCATATTGACCAGTCAAAGGAACGAAGCCAAAACATTACTGCTATGTACAACTTATTCATATTATTTCTAAGACACGAACAATGCTATGCAGCTGAAATTTTGAGGAGTTCTAGTTTGATCTTTTACCTCTGTTGTGCGAAGTTGCAAGCTCCATCATCAGGTGGCAACACAATAGCGAGTGTTAAAAATAGCCGTTGGTTATGATGCACATTGCAAGCAAAACTTGGCTTCAGTATTGCCTCACCTACCCTAATTCTAAAAATAATTGGCACCATCAGACTTTCACATGTTCTTCCTTTTAAAATGCACTCCAGGGAACTAATTTGAGTCCAATAATGATATTGTGAGTGGTAGCGTGAGCAGAACAAAGAATGGTGCCAAGGGGGAATACATGTTTTTCTGGAGTGCTGGCATAAAGCCAAAACAAACTGAAGAGACTTTGAAAAATTCATTGGAAGTGATGGTTGTAGCAATACTATGCCCAAGTTGTATGTTCCATACTTTCAGAGAAATGAATTATGCACATTATTTTTTGAACGCTCCAGATGTACAAGATTCGGCCAGCCAGGCGTAGGCTTTCTAGTTCTCAAGTCCACCTGGTCGTGGGTTCGAATCCTGTCATGGATGTCTGTGTTTGTCCTGGGCTGCGTACAGATATAACTTGTGTAAAAGGTGCAAAATGATCTTAGTAGTCGACGCCAAAAATTCTAATAAACTAACCTTGTACGAGATTCCAAGTACCCAACTCCAAATTCAATAATGCTGTATGAATAACTATTGTAAAAGTTGCTAGAATTGTCCACCATTTTGCTAAAGACCCGAAATTAATTTGCCAATGCAAGTTGGTGTTCACTTTTTTGTATACAAAGTATTAATATATCATGGACAACTTTCCATATGAATCCAGGGTTCATTCTAGACTTAAAAAAAGGGCAATTAATTTTCAAAAATAATTTTTTTCAATTAAAAATGCATAGTTTGTTTTGAAGTTCCTTAACCCTTTACAAGATTTTTAGATTTTTCTTTGTGGGCGCATTTTCGGGTAGCGGGGCAGCACATCCCGTAAACCCGACCTAAAATGAATCCTGTTGATAATGTTCTGCAAGCCCAAACAAATATGCCTAGAAACTTTTGTTCTTCTGTGAAGAATGTGGAGTTTCAATCCAATAAACCTTTTTTTTTTTTAATACAAAGTTAAAATAATTATATCAGGCATACAGCACTGACAACGTTTTTAAGAAAAATTAATTAATAAATGCATTTCTATATTCCCCCCTCCTCCCAACTATATTAAGATTATCAGAGAAGAATTTGTCTTACTGCACTCACAACCTCTTCTAAGAAATCTTGCAACGTATCTAGAAGAAACCTATCTCTCGCAGTTGTAAGTAAATATTTGATCATGAAACGTTGAAAAATTAATGCAGAGATACTTATTGAATTCAAACCTTCTTTTTTAAATCTTTTAAAGTAAGAATTTTGATCCTTCCATTCAAGAATTGAAGAGGATATTGAACTCCTTTCCTTCAACAGGTGAATACGAAATAGTTCATTAATTATTTGAATGAACAATCTTTTCTCTTACATACTGGTATTTGGTTTCATTATTTTAGGAAAATTTGATCTCAACCATGTATTGGAGTCGACTTATTTCTTTCACTGAACTATTATGGAATTAACAGAGCTCAAACAAGTGCAACCCTCTTTCATATGCAAATATTGGCTCTAAAAGAATGCTTTCCTTAAGGATTTGTACTTCAAGCATCGAAGAAATTTGAATAAAGAATGGAAGATGTCTTGTACCTGGAATGCAGTTTCTTTGCCAGAAATGAATGCTTTCTAAAGTCAATAAAAACTTTTCTTTTATTCTTAACAGCATGTTGTATCTTTTATAAATATTTTTTTTTATATGTTATAATCCTGGCAGATATAGGAACAATATTTTGAATTTTCTTCAATAAAAAGGATCTCTTTATATAAAAATGCATATTTCTTTAATGGCTGCAGTTTTAACATAAAATGAAGACTGCAACAATTTATTAAAATAAAATTCAAAATATTTGTAGAGATGTGCAATTTATTATACTCAACACTATATTTTCATATTTTACTGGCCATAAAACTGGTTTGCAATAAACCTCTTTATTCAAACATAACTTTGGTTTTTAGTATGTGATAATAAAAAAAATAGCTTTACAGCACAAATAGGCCAAGTGTCCGCTTGCGACAAAACAGTCTCAAGATTACTCACAAATGTATATGGGCCTGAGAGCACTCTTGGAGACTGCACACTTCACAAGTGGACGTGTTCATTCCTGCTCTCGTGACTTAGTATCCAGTCTTCTGTCATTGTTGGAAGAGCAGAGACCTCTCCACGAAAAAAGCGTGTATTTGTTTATTTGATAAAATGAGCATACGCGAGTGGACAGATGAGATCTTTCAATTAATCAGTCTTTATGGAATGTGAAAGTTGTACAGGAATCGTGATAAAAAAAAGAATATGTACGAAGAATTTGGAAAAAATTTATTAATTGGCAGTCTGGTGTTTTACTAAATTTAAAAGCAGTTCAAATTGCACTGCAGAGATCCAAATGAAATTTTTAAACTGCTGTGCATCCTCTAACTTCAACTCATTAACGCGTGTTGAACAAGCTCCCAAGTTATTTTGTCGATCCACCCATTTCCTTACTCAACACTTTTTTTTTTTTTTTTTCCTCTCTCTCCCCTATCTTCCGTTTTTGCACAATCTTATACGCAATTAAAAAAAGCTAGAACCTGACGCGAATCCATTTTGCTTAAAATAAAAACATTTTCAAGGCACACATCTCTCTCTCAAGTGGACATGGAATCGTCCTGGCCTCGAGACTAAACTCGCTGTTCGAGTCTCGGATAGAGAAGAAAGGACGAGAGACAAAAACTTTCTCCCACTTGCCTCTCACTCCAGTTTTACCCTAATTTATCCCAGGCCTTTCTACAGTTTTTTCTTTGCCCTTTTCTTTCTAAAATTCTCTTCTGATATTCTTTTGTTGTTCCCTTTCTACAATTTTCACCCCCCCCCCCCGGCGGGTTGGTGGGGGGTTCTACTTTTTCTTCTTTGTTTTGTTCAGTTCCAATATTCTTTTTTTTTTTAATAATTATTTTTATCACCATTTTCATTTGTTTCTCTTCATTCATTTGTGTAATTAATGCACTTTTTTTCATTGCTCCTCATTCTTATCCAATCCCAGGGCTTCCCATTGGCTCCCTTCCTTTCTCCCAATTGTGTCTCTATATAAGAACATCTTACTTATTATTTATTACGACAAAGAATAATCTGGATCTGAAACATCAGCTGTTTTCAGGGTTTTACCACAGTCTAATAATTTGCACATCTCTATTTCGTATTCTGAATATTTTGATATACAGCATGTCTCAATTGAAATGGCCTGATTTCAATGGCCACATAAAAATCAATGATCGAATTTGTGTCAAGTGAAACGTTTTTACCTGAATTTTTCTATCGTGATCTGCAGCATTTCCAGAGCATTGTTGTTAAAAGAAAATATGGTCTCGCCATAGAAAAAGGTACAAACTACAAACAGAATTGATCAGATCCTAATTTTTAATACCATCTTGGGTTTCCAGTGAAGCCACTTCTCATGTGTCAGACTGTGAAAACACACAATGATCGTTTAGGAATCGGAGCATCTACACAAAATTGTGGAGCACGAGAGATTGCCCAAAAGGATTAATGTTGAACATGACAAATGGGCAGTCCTTCTTGGAAAGCAACCTAACAGGAAACATGTTATCTGATATGCTGCAGCAGTAGGCCATTCCTCAATTGAATCAACTTTAGCTGAACATCATTTTTCAACTCCACGTCACTTGGTGAATGCTTTAAATGACAAGTTTCCCATTTGCCAAATATTGCACAGTTTTTTTTTTTTTTCTTTTGAGGGATACATAAAGGGTAGATTTTATGGTACTAGAGTGAAAGACTTGTGAAGAACTATGAAGACAAATTGCATCTGAACCTAAATTGATTATAAATTGGACATCCTCTGTATCCTATGTAGAATTCTGATGATTTACAAACTATGCGATAAATACTTCTTTGTAAATAATAATAATTATTAACTGGAGAAGCGTCTCCAAGCATAGGTAATGATTTTTTCAAGTGAAAAATGGAAGGAAAAATTCTGCGACCCGGATTCGAACCAGGAACCTCAACTATCATGGCCGATGCCTCTACCAATTGGGCTATCGCAGACACCACGGACAGCCAAGCTCGGCTATGATAGTCGAGGTTCCCGATTCGAATCCGGGTTGCAGAATTTTTCCTTCCATTTTTCAATTGAAAAATCATTACCTATGCTTGGAGATGCATGTCCAGTTAATAATTATTATTATTTACTTTGAGTTCATCAACTTTCTGATGGTTTGGAGTGGAGAAATTCTCGATCTGCGGGCCAGGTTCCCGTCTCCCATTGGGCTTTCAACCGTGACAACTTGGTTGTCTTTAAGACACCTTAAGACAGCTTGGCTGTCCGTGGTGTCTGCGATAGCCCAATTGGTAGAGGCATCGGCCATGATAGTTGAGGTTCCTGGTTCGAATCCGGGTCGCAGAATTTTTCCTTCCATTTTTCAATTGAAAAATCATTAATTCTTTGTAACAAAATGAAATCGGGGCATTTCAAATGGGACACCCTGTATATCTTAGTTCTTACAAAACAGCAAAATAAATGCATTCAACACAATTTTAATTGAATAATCAAAAGAATTAACTTGATTTGATAACCTATAATAAAACTTTAATAAATGATTAAACAAAGATCATAATTTCAATGTTGAACTGCACCATTTAAATCTGATTGCAAATGTAACATTTATATTTAACAAGTTCAAAATAACAAATTTAAAATTTATTTAAAAAACACATTTATCTTACCATGATTGTACACGATTTTGGCAACAGAAAACAGGCTAACAAATAAATAAATTTGGTAATCAGGTAAATAAAGAGAAATTCAATTTAAGTCATGGAACTTTTTTTTTTTTCGTTCCTCTTTCAAATTTCTGGATATTCATGCACAAGAAGCATCTTCTCACGGTGGTAATACTTGTGTCTTATCACTCCCTCTTCTCAGTACATAACAGGTATACTTTATCTTTAAAATATATTTTTCATTTTTACATATAAAAATTTTTAAACCCCCAAATTGAATCTCTTGGATTCATTTATAATTAAAAATAGAATTTTTGTCATTTTTTTCCTAATAAAAAATTAAAATATGCATTCTTTTAATAATAATTTATTTCTTCCTCTCTTTAAAGTATGCCAGAAGCAGTTGCTTTTAAAGCATCCTTCAAATATTGACTCGTATAGTCGTGGTTGTATTTGGTGAACATTTTGGGAAACATTTTTGAACTTTGTGTTCCAAACGGCTCCAACAAATGTCGATTAATTCCCATTATTCTGAATAAAAAAAAAAAAAGTAAATAAATTTTAAAAAATAGAAACTTTTTTTAACACCAACTCCACTGAAGTTAGTATCTCATAACAAATTCTGTGGAATTTAAAGGCAGTTTACAGGCTGCTTCATTGGGTCTCACTAATCTGTCAGTTGAATAACTCACCAACAGGGGATGCTAGAATTGCTAAATGTTGCATGCATGTGCAGGGACACAAAGGAACTTCATTTACGGAGTACTCGTTATTTTTGAAAAAAAAAAAAATCTGCGCCTAAATGGACTGATATTCAATGTCAAAACATTATCTTTTTGTGACCTGCTGAAATACTCAGAAGTGATCTAGTGCCTTTAAAAATAGGCCAAAGGTAACGTCAAGTACATAAGAGTATTAATTGCCAAGTTTGAACAAACAGGTTAGTGGGCGATGACAAAGAGGGCATGAGACCCCATCAACATCGACTCTGAACTCTGCTCCAATTAGGAAAACCCCTTGGGTTGACAACTGATTGATATTAAGATAAGTTAGTCAACATTGGTTTCAACTCTGACGATATAGTTTTTTCTGATGAGACATTTCTGGTTGAGTGGCTGTATTAATGGCCCAAATTACCTGTGTGTATATTTGCGATAATCTCTACAACCGCGAAACCAATAAGCGTCAAACTTTTCATGATGCATATTAAAGATAATAAAGGTACATCACTATTTCTTAAAAGAAAACACAAGGACTTTCGGTTCTTATAAACAAGGACCTTCATCAGGTATTTATTGAAAGGCCGAAAGGTCTTGTGTTTTTTTTTTTACGAAATAGTGATGTACCTTTATTATCTTTTTAACTTTACTCATCATTTAAAATATCTTCACCTTATATTTGGAGCAATAACTCCAGTTTAAATTTATTTCTTTCAAAGGAAAATAGGTAAAAATGAATATCAATATTTTTTAATACATGTACCTCGACAAATATGAATTCAGAAAGGTCCCCTTACTTATAACTAAAACTTGGTTATTGTCCCTAGTAGGATTTTTCTTTGTTCAATGGGTGCCGCTTAATGTGATCACTTTGGGACCAAGTCAAATTGATAACAATAATCAAAATTGAAAAAAGAGGCATTGTGAGAAACTCTGTACACTATGCGTTTGGGAACTCTCGTCTTTTTACTGATTGTAAAACTCTACATTAAAGAAGAATACACTAATACCAATCAGTAATTTTGGGCAGCAGTGTCCATTGGCTTTGAGCGAAGTAAAAAGTGGCTATTATAAGGAGAATTTGACAGCCAATCCAAATATTTTTACATCTAGAGAAAAAAATTTGATAATATCCAAAATTTTGATCCCAATAAATGGCATATTTAGTATTTATTTAGATTAAGTATAAGCATTCTATACCAAACAAAAATGATAATAACCAATTGATAACATTAACAGTGATTACATAAAGTGGCACCCATTGTATCTCCAATTGGAGGAATCCTTATAACAGCATTTGCCAAATAGTGATCCATGACCCAGTATAAAGGGGAAAACTACCAGTCATCAGAAAATTCACGGTTTAAATTCACGAATTATTATTATTACTATAAATCTTATTCTGTAATGGAGTGGGCTGCACAAAAATATTGCAGAAAAAAACTGGTCGGAAAAGTTTGGGAAACGCTGCCGTATATAAGAAGTGTTCAAAAAGTAATGCACCTATATACCGTAAAATCTTAAATACAGGCCGGGTATTCAAATACAAGCCGGGTGGGATGTTAAAAATAGATTAAACACCGGGTCTTTTTTGGGTCATCGATATAAATTCCGGCGTTTTTCCTCACCTTCAGATTATTAATGTCTTTTCATGTGTATGCCTCTCATTGGCCGCTTCATTTAACCCATTCTAATTTCAACCAATCCCATGTTGCCTTACCCTTGCCGTTCCTGCCATTTCTCGAACTTCGTAGGGTCTCATTACAAACTCCTCATAAGTAGGGTAATCATTTGGACTCTAAGCTTGTCGTTATCAAGGTTGTTATTCTTCTCCATTCAGGTTAGTACCTCATTTATTTTACTTTATTTTAAGTACCGGATTTATTGCAGGGTGACTAGCGACCGGGAAAAGTCGGGGAATTTTACAAAATCAGCAAAAAAAATGCGAAATTGGAACGAAAAATGTAAAAAACGTCAATAATATTCTACCAAAATAGTTTTTTTTTGGGTGCTGGTGGTCAGGGAATTTTACGAAATTGTTTTGCTAAACACCCTGTTATTAATAGACTAATAAAATATGGAATTGACTGTACCATGAATTAAAGGCTTATTTAATAACAACGAAACTGGATTGCATTGATCCTATAGTTCCAATTTGGCACCGTCAAACTTCCACAAGCGCCAAATCGTGTTAGCCTTTAAAAATACACTCTGATGATGATGTTAGAGTGCACTATGAAAAAGTAGTTACATAAGCAGAACCAAGAATGGCACTGAGGGGGAGTACACACTCTTCTGCAATGATGGCAAAAAGCCAAAGAAACAGAAGGAGACTTCTTTGAAAATTAGTCTGTAGAACTGACAATTTTAACAATGCGATACCCAAGTTGCGAAGTTGTACATTTCATACTTTCAGAGGAACAAATTTTAAACCTGTGAAGATGTGTTACTGAAACGTGTTGGTGTAATAAATACTCTACCATATTGACCCTTCGCCTAATTTATGCGTAACGTCAGTGCACCTGCGCTCAGGAGGCCAACCGAGTCAATATAATGTCCGCCTGAGTTTCCACCATCGTTTTCCCACTGAATACAGCTGACTGAGTAGCCACGGCTTACAGATTGAATGACCTGAAACTCTTAAAAAATCTGAATTGATTAATATTATGAATGGATTAGCTGAAAGCGAAAAACCTGCCAATCTGTGTACGAAAAAATAATGAAAAAATGGAATGGATCATTTCATGAAATGATGTAACAAGTTTCGAAGCAGACTAGCACTTAGTTTCCTGATGCTAATACTCATTTTATGTGCCAGAGTATTCGCATCTCATTCCCGATGCTAATAATCATGGAATAACATTATTCTGTGCTAATACTCTTATAATATTTCCATGTGCCACAATTTCATGCGTCTGTCCCATTGCTTTTCATACACCTGATGTGTTCTTACGATTCCCCAGTGTGCATAGAACCAAGTGGGCTTTCGAAGAACCAAGACGTCTTTGTTAGTGAGGCATCACCATCGATGTTTTCTTTGTGCCATTTTTAAATCGTTTTCAGTCATCTACAAAAAATATATCACTAGACCGACGATGTATGTTGTTTTAAAGCCTCTCGAGTTAATTGAAGCAAGTATACATAAAGAAATTCTTGAATACCACACTCGCGGTATCACGACGACGGGAGAGGGTGTGGAGGGGGGGGATGTGTGCTCGAACCGTCGAGAATTTTTTAATGGCTATATTTCTCCTTCTAGATTATAAAAGGTATTAATCTACTTCTTATGGAATTATTTCCTCAAATATATAATATTAAAATGTGTACATCAATAACAATAACAAAATAATCGTTAAATTTTCCAAACAATAAAACTAATAATACGAAAACAAGTCAGTCGATAACTTACAATAAAGTAAATACCCAAATTGAGGGGAAAAAATTGTTTTATAAATATAGCAGAATTAAGATTACCCCAAGACTAATTTCTCTATCTTAAATCAGTAAAGAAACTCGAATCAGTAACAGTAAGAAAAAAAACTCGCGTTAACGACTATTTGTTCTTTTATATCCAGCTTAAAGATAAAATGAAAAAATTAATAAAACTATTTAAAATTAAAAAATTAAATTAAATGCTGATTTATAGTGGAATACAAGCGAGATGAGTATCACCTAGTGAGTACTCAGTTCTTCTGGAAGTTGTTTTGACTCGGTTGAGGTGTATTGCGCATGCCTCACGTCGTCATGAGAATCCCTAATTGCTCATTCAAGAAATTTTCTTTTTACTAGCAATTGGAGTGCATTACTTTTTGAACACTTCTTGTACAATGAAATTTTACAGTCCATTTTGATTATTTTTTTTGCATGTGGGTTTTCATTTCCCTCCCTCATTTTATTTTGGATACCTACTTATAATTTGTAAGCTGTAAGAGAAATTTCCAGTAGCTTGGTTTTAAATTTTGAGGTTCCAGAACAGCCTGAAAATTTAATTTAATTTTTGATGTTAAAAATTAGATCAATATGCAACATACAAAGTAGATAAATAATGATTTAACGGGGAAAAAATAAACTTCCAATAAAATGCTTACCACATGAAACATGAAGCCCGTTAGTACAGCATAAAGCAATTCTACACCATAGGGTAGAGAAGGACAATATCCAGCATTGTTTCCTTTAGTATATAAAATCTGGAAAGAAAAAAAAAAGACATTTTTCTAAAAGAAGAGAAAAAAAAAAAAAAGGGACATACAGCTACAATAGACAAGGGAAATATATTTATCTATATCTTGTGTATGTCTCTGAAACTTTTTATCAATTAGCGGGAATTATAAGGAAAGTTCAAAAAGAAACGAGCCGTAGTCTGGAATGTGCAAACTGGTGACGGAATGGTGACGGTGGAAGTCACGTGACTATACAAAAGAAGCAGAAGCAAGTGTCAATCGTCCAACGGTCATTCGCGTTGTACAAGCAGTGAATAAGTGAAATGGAGGCGTCAAAAGAAGAGCAAAGAGGTGTTGTTCATTTTCTGACAGCGGAAGGAGTAGGGGGAACGGGCATTCATCGAAGAATGTCACAAGTGTAAGGTGAACACTGCATGTACCTTGCAAGACCTCATATGGCCAACACAATCACGGCATTCTTGCAGAAATTCAAGTGGGAGGTTCTCGATCATCCTCCATACTGTCCAGACTTCTCTATCCTTACAATTACACCATTTTCGGGTCCCAGAAAAAAAGGCTCTGAGGGGCAAACGATTCACCTCGGACGACGACGTCAAGCAGTATGTGCGGAACTGGTTCACAACGCGGCGCCGGGAATTTTAGAGACAGCCATTCACCGCCTTGTGTGGCAATGGGACATGTGCCTCAACAGCCAGGGCCAATACTTCTGACATATAGATACTGGTTTCTGTTCCTAGGCCTCAGGCTCGTTTCTTTTTGAATGCTCCTTATACATAACAGGGAAAAATCCATCGCTTATTTTTTCAAAACACTGTCTTTCTTTCAGGAAACTGACGAAAACCAACGAAATGCTAGAATAAATGGAGGGTTGTAGAGACCACTAATCCACTTCAATAAGATATTTTGTGGATTAGTGGTCTCTACAACCCTCTATTGATTCTACCAGGTGTCCAGAAAGGATGAGTGCAGTTTAAAAGGAAAATAAATTAAAAATAAAAAATGTTTAAAGAAAGTTTTGTTTTTATTTTTAATTTACAGTTATGTTATCTAAGTGGTGTCAGTTACACTCCTGCCACTCTTCTAAGTTTGAGCGAAGATATTTTCAGTACATGTTGATACAAAGCCAGATATATTACTACCACTTCTGCTGTGATATTCTGCTTTAATCGAGTTAATGTCCTCTGCTTATTTTCATCACCCTCTCTTTAAGAAATCCCCATAAGAAACAGTCCAGAGGACTTAGTCTAAACTGCATGGTGGCCAGCTATCATCACCTCTTTGCAAAATCGGCTTATTGGGGAATAACTCCTTTACCGCTTCAATTGAATCATTTGATGTGTAACAAGTGGCACCATTTTGTTGAAACCATGTTCTTATATTGAAGCCATGAAACTGTTGCAAAGATGGAGCTAAAAAATTTGAAATCATCTCGCAATATTGCTCTGTATCCACAGTTAGTGCTCAACCTCTACGATCTTCAAAGCAGTCATTCATGTTTCTGCCTGGGGTTTTCCACTGACCAGTAACGACAATTTTTTTTATTTACATGACCCTTCAAATGGAAATTTGCTTCATCACCGAATAAAATGTTGCCAAAATTATCAAACCACTGAAACAAAATTCAATCTGTTTACGTAGTCGGTCTCCTTCAATTCCTGCACTAGTTGGATTTTATATGCTTTAAGATGTAAGTTGCGCTTAAAAATCACATTCAGAGACTATTTTTTAAGTTCAATGCTTGATTTCTCTTATGAACAGACAATGTTGGATTTTCATTTGTTGATTGTCGGACACTTTCGATCGTTTCTTCGACAATGATGGCATACAGGCGACCAGTATTTTGAATTGTAACAGTTTTAACGGTTGATCCTGTGGATTAAAACATTTTAATCCATTCCGAATGATATTCCGGTAAGGCGGAGTTCGGATCTCATAATGAGCACAAAAATGCTATGCAGTAACAATAGAATTATCGTTCTGGTAATATGCTCGGACACAAAACGCACGCAGTTGACCGGTGTAAGACTCCATCACTACTCTGTACAGAGTGAACATAGTTGTAACAGAGTAGACAACTGCTGTAGATAGGATTAATCTGTAAATTTATGAAAGAATAACAGGCAAACAATATTCTACTTTCATAAATTTTGTATTAAATTTACTTTTTACATATGTCTAAATTTCCACGAACCGGGCTGCTTAGTATTGCATGCACCCCACCCCTCCATCCATGCGCCACTCGGTAATTTCAAAAGGAAATAGAAACTCACCCTTTCTGGACACCCAGTACTATATTTCTTTATCAACACATTTTTTCCAGTGTTCTTGAAGCTTCCTCATCCAAGTTTCATAGAAGTCTTTCATCTAATGGTGCAAACTAAGTTTTCACCTCCTCTTTTGATCTGAACCTCTCATAAAAAAAAAAAAACTTTTTTTAATGGTTCAAACAAGTGGTCATCATATGAAACATATCGGGGCTATAAGGAGCATGTGTCAGTTTAGCCATATGGTGTTCTGCATTGTCTTAAGAAGGCAGACCCCCATTCAATTGTGTGCTTCAGGAGTTCTTTAAGAGATTGCTATACCAACAATGCTGTAGGAAATCAACAAGAATAATCCAAAAGTGATACCTCTAAACCACAGAGAGGAAAAAGGAATTATGGATATGTATTTCAAGTATAACAAAAATAATGCATATAGTGAGCCATTAAATCTTTGTGACTGGTAAGGGACTTGTGTCTAATTTCATCTGCACCAGTTGATCTCTAATGAAAGCTAGTTTACAGAAAATGCTTCAATTACACTGTAAAACAAATTTGAACTTTTTTTCTGTCCTTTAGATGAAACTATGCGATTCTGTATAAACAAAAAGATGCTTGATTATATACCAAAACCAAATTGGTCCATCGCATACCATTTTTGTAGGAGACCCACTTCTCAGAGAAATTTAACAGAAGCTTGATTATAGAAAACACAAACACTGAAATGATTTTTTTGGCAGTTTCCTCTTCTAGGCATCTGTTGGTGTGTCCCTGAAAACATACCAGCAATATTCAGCTAGCACACTTCCATTCCATCGTTAAACTCTGCCTGTGTGATTTCATGATATTTCTGCCTAAGGAACCGCCTTCAATTCAACAAGGTCATCTCCAACAATTTCCCAAACCTCTTCAACAACGGATTCAGCTGGACACACACCAGTCCTGATCTTTCTGTTGGTGTTCCTTAAAGAGAAGGTATTCAGCATACACCCCCGCAACATGGAAGAGGTCCGTCAGGCAATCACCGAATCTTGTGCACTGGTTGACAATGAGATGTGAGGTGCAGTGCCGCAAAACTTCACCCTCAGGCTTCGTCGTGTTGTATAGATGAATAGAGCACACATCGAGCATACTGTTCTTGAAGTGTGAAATTCCAATTTGTAATGTGCATTGTAAGATCTATATGACATTCCTATGTTTATTAGTCCCCAAATAATAAACCATTAGAATCGTATGTAATTGACTGAATCACCCTGTAGATGTAGATGGTTGAAAGTCAAGATCTTGATGGTTTGGGTCATCGGAGGTATCTTCCTCTCAATTGATAGTATATTTATCTGGAGCTGTAAGTATAGGAAGATCTTCAGAATGAGGAACTGGTCCAAAGCACTTTTATATATGCTACAATATAGATACGTAAAAAGCTAAAAAGTGGAGTTTTTGGAAAATGGCGTGTGGTAAAGAAAAAATAATTACAGATTCGTTATTTTCAGCCAAAAATACATAAGAAAAACATATTTTCGTCTAAAGGGCATTTTGTTGCATTCTGTTATCATTAACCACAAGTTTTAATGAAATGAGAGCAATTCCAAATCAAAAAGTACTGGTAATTTTTAGATATGGTAGATACACAAATTAGACAACTTTTTATTTAGGCTGTGGCTACATTCACAGCTACTGTGAAGGTGTAACAGCTCACGACAGTAAAGAGTGATGTCATTTTTATGAAAAGTAACGTCACAATTGTTGCCAGGAGTTGGAAAAAAAAAAGAAAAAGAAAAAAAAATGGAAAAGAAAAAGAAAAGGGGGGGGGGGATGTAAACCTTTATAACTCAAAACTGGCTCATCAGATGCAAACAAGTTATTTACAAAAAATTTTTTGTCTTTACATGTTGAGGAGTCCTTACATGTTGAATTTATTGAGTTTGATTCGCTGGTATGGATGCTACAGCCTGTCTTCACTTTTAGAAAAAATATCTCCAAACAGGGTTGTTGTTAACCTGTCAAGGCACAGTATAATGTATTCTTAAACATTAATAACTGCTTTTTTTTGCAGTTTCGGAGGAGATAGTTGCACAAAATTAGTCGCATGCGTATAGACGGAATTTTTTTTTATTAAAATTTCTACATATTCTCTGGAATCATGATTTTTAAGTTAATTTTAGAAACAAAAAAATTGAGGTGGGGAAACTAACACATAGGCCTTCACTCTTAGTGAGTGATAGGCCATCAAGGGGTGATAATAAAGTTTACAAAGAAATTTACAGTGTTATTCTTATCCCCATGCTTACTTGTGAATTTACCCCCCCTCCCCGTCCAACCAATAAGTTTGTGTATTCAAATACTGAAAAATAAATACTATAAATCTGGAAATATTATGACCCCTTTATTTATTATTTATATAATTTAGCAAACAGAATGAGATTTCCAAATGTTTTTTGTTGCCGTTCATTTATAAAACTCTCCAACTCTTGATACGACTTCCAGTTGAACATTTGCACAATATGTTCGTTCACCACTAGCACGAAAAGCAACTATAACTCCCGAAACAACGTGTGATGTCACTCCTTAGTGTCATGAGCAGTTATGCCTTCACGATAGCCCTGAACGTAGCCACTGCATTTTATTTAATGCACTGTAAATGAAAAACTACTGAAAGCCCAATACTTACATCTAATAATTTACAAAATGTATACAAGGCAATGGAAGGCATTGGATATATCTTCATTGTTAGACCAGCAATAAATCCTGTAATAAGGCCATGCGATGCACTGTCATTATTTCGGATCCACCTTAGCAAACAGTTTGCCATCTAGACAAAAAAGAAAAAAAAAATTATCTTAAATGATTACCACAGATATGAAATAACTCCAATGGTAATGTATATATGCAAAAACCAATTTAATTAAATGTGATCAAAACAGCAATTAAAAAAAAATAGAAAAAAATTTGATAAATTCAGTGAAGTAATAAACACACCTTAAACACAGCACAGAAACTTCCCAGGAAGGCACCAAATTTTAAAGTATTCGACTTCAGCAACTGTTTCTTTATAAGAGAAGGATGTCTGATGAGTTTAGGCAATGATGTTAAAAGAGATACAGCCAGTTGTGCAGAAACGCCTATCAGAAAGGGACTCGTGAAGCTCTAGAGAAGAAAAAAAAATAACAGCCTATTCAAGAGATTATTATTACAAGAAAATGTTATAAAATTATAAAGAGGATTTTTTTTTCAGAAATCTTTTTAACTAATTGTATCGGGGACAACACTGCATAAAATTCAGCAGTGGAAGTATTTTTTTAATGGCAATACTGGAACACACACTGAAACGCAAAAGACACATCTATCTACAATAAGCGTTCAAAAAGGAATGCACCACAATTTGTTTTTATGACATGAACAAAGCTTTGTGGCTGAAATGACAAGTCTTAATTTGAACCTTCCACCTCTCTATGCAAAGTTGCAAGCTCTGCAGCCAGGTAGCATCTTGGTAGAGTGTTATAAAGCACTGGATAAGAAAGTAAGGACACTCCATTTCTGTGCAAAATTCCTTCATACAGACATCTGCAGGAATGCCAAAAAGGTCAGTACACTGGTTATTATGCAACAGCATTGCAAGAACTGCAAAAGCTATTAATTATTAAAAGTTTTTTTTAATTTATTAAATTATTATAATGATTATGGTTGATATTAAAATATTTTTTTATTGTTATCATTTACATTTTATTATTTTCCTTTTTATCACACTTTATTAAAAGCTTTTATTTAACTTGACATCTGTTTGGGTCAAATCTTGTAATCAATATTAAATCAACTTCCCAACAAGCTAGGGAGCTGAAACTTGATACACGTACACAGGATCGATGACAATTTATGTTAAAGAAAAAGTTTTTCAAATCGGTTCATTGGTACTAATTCATTACTACGAATTGTTTGTTGTGACAATTGAACAATTCGTTATGGCGAGAGTTAAATGTATCGATTGTTTATTGTTGCAAAATTAAGCTTTATTGTTGCCATTAAATAAAATATTATACAAGCTTGGTTTGAAAAAACCCTTTTCCTCTTATATTATTCTACTTGCTTTGTCTGTCTGTCTGTCTGTTTGGGTGGAATTTTGTAATCGACATTAAAGTTACTTCCTATTAACCCATTGACCTAAAATTTTGCACACTTACTTACTCCTGATGATAATACATGAATCAATTAAAAAATCCACTAAATAATTGATCAATTAGTGGGAATTAATTAATTCAATTTTTATATGAATATCGTTCAAGACTTTACCATGAATAGATGGTGTTAAAGTGTGTTTTTTAAAAACATTTTTTTACCCTTACTTTATTAATTATTTTATTATTATTATCGTTTCGTTGTCTTTGTTTTTATTTACTTTTCTTTTTGTGTGTTTCAATAACCCCGTTTTGGGCTATTTCCCTGTTGGGGGATAACAACTGGTTTGGCCTTCCAATTTATCTGGTGGTTTCCCCTGTTGTTGTTACATTATATATAATATGTAATAATAAAGGTATTATAAAAATTACTTGCATTCCTGTAGATGTTTCTATGAAGGAATTTTGCACAGAAATGGCAGAGTATCATTAATTTCTGTATCCAGTATTTTAGAGTGTTAAAAATGCTGGATATCAGTGATACACTTTACTTTGTTGCCTTATCTACCCACAGTCTCGACTTCGCAGTGTTGGACTTCCACCTTTTTAAAATTCACTCCATGGTATTTAATTCGAGTCCAGTGACAATGTGTATGCTGTGAAAAAAGTGTTTGCAGAGTGGAACACATGCTCTTCCTGAATGCTGGCATAAAGCCAACAAAAAATAGTCAGTAGCAATGTGGTGTCAGAGTTGCAAAACTGTACGTTCCATACTTTCAGAAACAAACTGGTGCATTATTCTTTGAAGTTTCCTTGTACTATTAACATTCAGCCAGTTGTTAGCTCCTAGTAGTACATAATTTCAAACAAAAATTTACTTCTCCCTTATCAATTTTGATTTAATAGCTGAATGAATTGACATTTCCAGCACATGCTTAGGAGTTTTATGATCAATTAAAAACTATTTTTTGCAGAGCCCAAGGTTTACAACCACAGTCTCCGAGGTATTACAGATTTCTATGGATAGAATAGAAAGGAATCGGGAATAGTCAGGTTATTCTTGTAGAGGGTTCTTAGTTATAACCAAATTGGGATTGGTGGTCTAAAGCTGGCTTCACTTATTTAAGGCCCACTGCAAATTCATTTTAGCGCTAGCGTAAAATGCGCAGTTGCTCGCTAGCGCTAAAATGAATTTGCGGCAGGCCTAAGAAAATATACACATATTTGGCCCCAACGACAGGCAATTTATTTGCACCTCTCATGTGACCACTAGAGATATTCACATACCTAATTTTGCTTCAACTTACTTTCACTATTTATTTTCAGATGAATAAATGGGCAGCAGTATTAAATTCATTAAGCACCTGTTTAAGCTTACAGTGGGCAATAAAGAAACGTTAAAAATGCTACATTTGGTTAAAGCTTTTTCAGTGGCATGTTTAAAATTACAACAATTCTATGCAATCTTCAGTCTACCAAAGAAATATCAGTTCCATATAACAAAAGTGGAAAATGAAGATGTAGAAATTGTAAAAATTAAATAAAAGCTAAAAGAGACTGGATATTTTTTATTTCTTTTCTTTTTTTTTAAACCCTTAATTACGCACATTGCATCAATATGACCAAACCGTGCTTTTTCTCCACCTCTTTTTATAACTACAGATAGTTTTAGCATTTGTCTTTAATAGATGTTGATAGTTTGTTTCCAATTTTAATTTGTTGTCGAAAGAACTGATTATGGTGAACATGTGTGAGTAATTAAGCCTTAATTTCACACGATAATTACAGGTTAAATAACTTCAATACAAATTTCCATAAATGGAAGACTGCTGTTATCGTATTAAAGGTAAACTCCACACCCAAAACAACTTTGTTTAAAATGAAAGATGAAAGTCTCAATAACAACGTAGCATGTATAAAAATTTTCAATTCGAACTCAAAATTGATAAAATATATAAAAAATTTTTAATTTATTCCCCTCCCCCTGCGATCGACAGTGGAACCATGTTTTGGCAACTGTTACGTCACAAGTTGCCGAGAAGTGCGAAGGAGTTTCAAATTCGTGACATCACACCTTGGATGCTATTGTTAGTTGTCAGTTGGGCATTGCAATGGACTATGAATATGAAACAAGACCGAGTGACGACTGCGATTTTGATAACAGTGACAGCTTGGTGTGTCGGTGTGTGCCCTACACAGCAGATAGGACTACCTCCTTCCTTCGGCATTTAGCACATGCTGTTACGGTTGTTGTTCTTGAAGAACGTCATGCCCATTTAGAGTGGGAAGAGAATCTAGTTCCACCTTATACGTGATCTACTTTCAGTGAATTTCTTGTTCCATTTGTTTTAATGAATTTAAAACAGTGGATGCGTAGACAAAGCAAGACGCTTCAAAATGAGCACATGATGCTGTTTGGAGTTGGATACCAGTTCCCTCGCTATCAAAAACTAATCCACTGTTTTTTTAATCAATTCTGATTGTGGAAATCTATGAAATGTGATATTTCTATCCGACTGTCTATTTACACTTCCAAACAGAAAAAATTGAAGGCATACCAACATAAAACAAGTTAACAAAATCTTACAATATGTAAAATCGTTCTAAGCGACTAGAATCTCAACGACGAAATTCACCAAGGTTCTCACGGCAGGAAATGACGCCTTGTTCCGCAGTGTTCTTTGGAGAACGGATGGAAGATCCCACGCCATGTTTCAATTTTCCGAAGCATTTTTCTTAATAAAATATTCGGAAAAATCGAAAAATTTTGAATGATATATACTCCATTAACCTGGATTAATGTTATGATGCAAAAAAAAGTAAAGTTGATTTTTTCCATGAGTTTACCTTTAACTCAAATACAAGACTCTTCAAAGTTTTGTTGTTCAATTTTTATTTTGAGAGCAGAGGGAGATCAGTTTGATTCCAGACAAGGAAATAACTTTTAGTATACCACGTTTTGTGCACTATAATCAGCTAAGAACTTTCTATGCTTAGCTACTTTATTAAGAAACTAAATCATTGAAAAATTTCAGTAATGACACTGAAAGACTGAAGAGAAAGCAATCAATTTCTCCTTTACAAGTTTAAATAATTCATTTACTTCAATTAAACCAATTACCGAGATCCAGTAATAATGGCAGCTATGCTTGTGGAGACATAGTCTGTGCCGAGGCCCGGGTTGTAAGCATTTCTGGATAAAATACAAGATTTTTTGATAATACTGGATAAAACTTTTACTAGGCATGTCTATCCTATTTAGATATTTTTCTCTGGAGTCCTCAGAGAATTGTTTAGACTTGGACATTGAAATTTTATCCCCATCTGATGATTGGGAAGAACCATTGCCTCCTTCTTCAAATCCAAGAAAATAACTGAAAAAAAAATTTTTTTTTAATAAATCAACAGTTTAAAGATAAAATTATTAAAAAAAATCTTTATCTTTCAAAAATTTATTTATTCAAGCATTTAAAACACACACACATTCAGAAAGTAAAGATACAAACATCATGACAGGTCAAAAAAAAATTTTTTTATAATGTCCTTCATTACTATCAAGTACTTTTATCCAAGCTCATTTTTCAATGAAGCTGCCACCATTATCCAAACACTTATTGAGCCTGGGGTCAACCTTTTGTATTCTAGTGTCAGAAGGATGCCACCTGTCTTTTGAACCAAGCGTTGATTTCATGGTTCACATCGTCATCATCATCGAATCCTTTCCCAGCAAGATGCTTCTTCAGGTGATGAAATGGGTGGAAATCGCTGGGTGCGAGGTCCAGACTATATAGTGGATGATCAGAACTTCCCACTTGAAGCTTTTCAGCAACTCTGTGGTGACATGTGCCGTATAGAGTCGAGCATTGTCATGGAAGAGGCAGACCCCATTTGTTAACATCTCCCTCTTGTCTTCTGTTCTGGATGGCTCGTCAAAGACTTTGCAGCGTCTGGCAATATGCAGCAGCATTAAATGTTGTTCCACATGGCATGAAATCAATAAGGAGAACCCATTGTCTGTCCCAAAAGATGGAAGCCATTATCTTTATTGTTGAAGTTTTGAATTTCTTGGCTTTGGGGGATGAGTGTAGCACCATTGAAGTGATTGTTGCTTGGATTCTGGCATTTGGTGATAAACACAAGTTTCGTCTCCAGTCACAAAGGAATCCAGAAACTCGTCGCCTTTCTGATCATAATGTGTAAGCATATTCAGCCAGAATCCCATTTTTTTCATTTTGTGTTCGTCTGTTAACATCTTGGGGACCCAACAAGCGCACAATTTTTTGTACCCTAGTTCTTTATAACAGCTTGATGAATCAGTGTCCTCGATACATCTGGAATCAATTCAAGTCCGATTGTCAACTGTCTGTTTGCATGAAGTTTTGCTTCAATTTTCTGAAGAAGATTATCACCGAGCAGACGTGGCCTATCGCTTCCTTCTTCATCATGAACAACAGCTCTGCCATCACGAAATTCAAGACAACATTTTGCAACATTCTAACAACTTGTCTGTGGATTTCAGCTGGAGACTCATATTTGGCGTTAAAAAATTGAATAACAGATTGGACTTTAGCGTGATTTTGAATTGGCACTGCCATATCAAACAAATGTTTCTCAAACACGACACACTGTAGCGCCACCATGGAATTAGCAAAGCAAGCTAATGAATGAAAGTAGAAATTATCGTAGCACAATTTACCATCTGGCTATATTCTATGTATCTGTACTTTCTGGATGAGCCTCATACATATAAACTAAACATTATTTGTTTTAATATTTTTAAGAAGAGATATAAACAGTATCAGGTTTTTTTTAAATACAGTTGAACCTCATTATTACATATCTTGGATCAAAATTTGGTTTGTTATTACCTTGGATTCGTATTATCAGATAACGAAGGAAACTTGATGTGCAGTGTTATGAATCAAGCCTCAGACCAGATTGTTAAAATTTATCGTCGTTTGTTTATTTCAGATAAATGCATGGTTATTGAAATTTCTTTATACATTATTCACAGAACTATACAGGGCTGTGAATAATGCTAATTCTAATCGATGCATGGAGATGCCCATTTTTATATAAACACCAAAAACTAATCAGAATTCCCAGGTATTAAATAAGTGTCTCCTTCATTTTCACTAAAAGAAACAATCGGAATTTGCAAGTATGGAACAACTCGTGTTTCTTTGTTCATTTAGACTAAGAACCAATCAGAATTATTGTTAACAATAGAGATCTTTTTTTTACATGCTTTTATTTAACTTCTTTTTCTATGTGTCCGGGTCAAATCTTATAATCTATATTAAACCAACTTCCCGAGAAGATGGCGAGCTGAAACTTGATACACATATACAGGATCGATGACAATGCATGTTAAAGGAAAAATATTTCAAATCGGTTCACTGGAATGAGTTCTAGGACAAAATTTCATTTCAGTTTTTTCTCCACAAGTAAGGAACTTGGTTGCCAATTTGCAGAGGGATGATTATTATACGAATTGCTTAATTCTTAGTTTTACAAATTGTTAATGCCAGCTTGAAGAGATATAATAAAACATTATAAAAGCGTGGCATCCAAACCCCCCCCCCCCCCTTATCTTGTTTACAATAAAAATCTCATTTTTGATATCAGGTCGTTGCATATCAAATGTCGGATTTCGAGGTGGGTTCCACGCTTCAGCATGGTTTCCACATTTAGTAGCAAGTACCCATAACAAAGTGGTACATTCCCAGAGATAAACCTATCAGTGACCAGCTGCCTGAAATTTGCATGTCTGCAATGATATTTAATAGCGTTTGAACGCAAGCGAAGCTAGTCATGACTTCATACCAATTACATGTGATGATGCATTAAGAGTTCAGGTTGAATCACACTGCATCCAATGCCTCTCGAAACATCAATAAGGTATTTGGTGTAGGCACCATAAATGAATATACTGTCCAACGTTGGTTTCGAAAATTCCGGGTGGGAGTGACGGATCTGGCAAATGAGCCACGCGGCAGACTGCCCTACATGTTGAATGACGCTGATCTGAAACGATCTGCAGAAGAGGACCCGTCAAAAACTGTTTGGGACCTTGCAGGGGATCATGCTATATCAGCATCGACTGTCAGTAGACACCTTAGAACTATTGGCAAGGTGAAAAAGCAGGACAAATGGGTCCCACATAAACTTAAGGCAAACCAAAAAGAGCGTATGGAAATGCTTTTGCACCATGAAGAAGCAGGGATTCTTGATTGCATTGTCACCTGCAACAAGAAATGGCTCCTAAACGACAATAGGAAACTTCAGTACAGTGACTGGATGCTGATGAACCCCCGCGACAGTTCCCTAAACCCCCGTTGCACCCCAGGAAGCTCATGGTTACAGTTTGGCGGAACATCCATGGTTAGTGCATTACAGCTTCCTGCAGAAGGGGAGACGATCACCGCTGCGACCTACTATCGTGAACTGCATCGTATGCACACAAAACTGTCGGCAACAACCTGCACTTGTGCATCGCAAAGGCGTCCTTCTGCTGCACGACAACGCGCACCCCATACTCTCCAGACCCCTCCCCTACTGACTACTATCTTTTCCAAAGCCTGGACAATTTTCTCCGGAGGAAAACATTCCTAGCCCAAGCAGATGTCGAAAAGCTGGAGTTCCATGACCATGGATTCTATTGGAGAGGGCTCGAGAAGCTGCCAAATCGTTTGCAACAATTTTTGGATTGCAATGGGGGTTATTTCGAATAGCACGTGTGAAGGTGTCCTTTCTAGAGAGCCATTAAAGATGACCTGCGTAATCCGACATTTGATATGCAACGACCTGATATGAATTTCTTCATTTTATTCGTATTATCCAGAATTATATTTAATTAAATTTTATATAAAAATTTCAGTCATAGAGTTGGGACTGGAGATAAAAACTTATTCAGTGATAATTTGTATTAGCCAAATCATAATAACGAGATCTGCATGTATTTAAAATCTCTTTGAATTTTTTTTCCATAAAATAAGTGATGAAATAAATGATGAAATATTTTTCCATAAAATAAAGAACGAATGGAAAATACCTTAATACTTTTCCTGTGAAATCATGAAGATTATCACGTTTTCTGAAAAAAAAAAAATAATATAAATAAATAAAGAAAATAGAAAAAGAATAACTTTTATTTAAATGGCTTAACAAGTGAATAAAAAATGCAATAGTAAATAGAAAAAAATAATCTGGTAAAATTTTCTCTAAATAACCAGCCATAAAATTTCATGTAAAAATAAATGTGCTCATAACAATACTTAATAATTTATGAACTGAAAACAAGAATACAGTAATCCCTTGATATCCGATGTCACCATCCATGGCTTCTCGTTTCCGTATCTCATATCTCCGAGATGATTTCTTAAGGACATTTGTTAACTTTGAAATCAAAGAAAAATTTACCTATAAAAATACAGAAATCCTGCCATCGATGCACTGAATAACAGAATCTAAAAAAAATATATAAGCAATAAAACTTAATACAAAAAGTCCTTAATACAACCTACATATCTGTTTAATGTTGTCACAAATATCTTACTTCTCCATCAGGAATAGGATGGAAATACCTTCTTGCAATCAACATTCTATAAATGGCATCAAGAACCTGCAATGATTAATATTTTAAAATTTCAGGGTTTTAATTTAATGTCAAATTTATTAGAAAATCAATTTCCTGTATCTCTAATACTGACAATGCTCTCAGCAATATACGTGTAGTAAAATATATACTGTATCATTAATTCATTTGTTAAGAATATTAATTTTTTTACATATTGAAATGGTGTTCATGAAATAGCATAACTATGATTAGAGGACAGAATTTACATACAGTGAAACCCCTCCTCCCGACCACCCCTTTAACACGACCACTCCTCTAAACAACCGGATTTTCTGGGAACGGAATTTACTGCTCATAAGGGCAATGTATTTTTAACCCCTTTAACATGACCACCTCTCCACCCGACCTGCGACCATGGTTTTCATTCACCAAACTACACATTTACATTAAATTTCCCCCCTCTAAGAAGACCATCGACCCCTGATAAAAAATTCATGTAGAACAGTCCAGTGCAAAGTGCTTGCATTGAGGGGTGGCAGCTAGAGGGGCTTCCCCTTACAGCAAGAAGTTTAGATCGCATCAGCTTCATTATAGCTCTCTTGCAGGAAGTTGAGGTTTCACTTTTGATACAGATACTACACGTACACAGCTTTTCAGGTACATTAATTTACGTCTTTCATTTACATGTACAGTCGGGTGCATAAAGGTTTTTACCTAAGTCAAAATTGTTCGGCTTCCTTTCAATACTTCAATCCAATGAGATTACTTTTTCCAGGTATCTAGTCGAGCACGCTTACTATGGAACGATTCCATTAAGTTTTTGCTTAGCATCGGGGGTAGGCAAGTTTTACGTCACGTGCTCAACTATGTTGCCAAAAAGATTATTTTTGGCTGTTCTGATGAGAATTTTTATTTTATTAATAATAAACTAATCTATTTGGTTAATAATGTAACATAAATGGTGCACAGTATCGATATAATGATCAAGAGATAAGCTGATGCAACGCTCCTTATTGTGTGATGCGGAAGTGATTTAAGGTGTAAGCAGGGAATAGGGAGTGCCGTTCTCCCTATTCCCTGGGTGTAAATGGAAGCTATTTTCTTTTGACTGCTCGAAAGGTTTACAAGTCTCATTTATTTTGTGTATATAAAATAATCAACGACAATTATGCCAAAACCATCCGAATTTTTTTTTAAATTTATTATTTAATTAGATGGATCCCGTCAAAATTTGACGGAGAACACCTCATCTTATTATTAATGCCCATCTCTTTAATTAAAAAATAATAAAATAAAAAATTGTCAGAGCAGCAAATAGAATAATCATTATGCAGAAAAAAATAGAATAACCAGAGCTTAAATATCTCATTATGCTCAAAGAATAAGAAATGAGTTAATATATAAAATCAAAATAGCTTTAAACTAAATTTCTCTGAAAGTATTAAACTGAGACAGTGTCAGCGGATAAAATGATCAGTTTTTAAAGCTCTTTCTAATGATATAACATTTAACATAACATTTTCAGAGTTTTTCAGTAGTCACAAGGAAACGTCATAAAATGATCAAGGCAGGATTTTCGTTCTACAAATCTTCAGTTTATTTAATTCAAAACAATGATTGAATATTGTCTCATTACAACAATCCCTGGATTCTGATGGATTGTCGTAACTTTGTTGACTTCAGATGTGCATGCGCAAAAGTGGCAATTTTGCTCTTACAAAAATGCTTTGAGTTTTAATATATAGGATTATATATTTTAATAATACAGAATATTAAATGATTTGAACAAAGGAGGATTTTTGTAAAAGTAACGGTGATATGAATTAGTGTACATTTGATTAAAAACTAAAATATAGAATAAAGCATGACATGACAATTAACATGAAAAGTTTTTTAAACCCTCAAATAAACAGATCAATTTCACATTTGCATGAAAAAACTTTAATCTCTTTATGGTGTTCTTTACATACACTGTTTAAAACTTAAACGAAATCAAAAACGCGATAATGAACCAAAAATAAATGTCTATCCATATCGGATTCGAACTCGGCCATTCGAGGCAGTAGGCAGAGACTTTAATGATGCTGTTGTCAGCCGCTATCGCTTATTATTGTCAGGAGGGAGCAGGCGACGAGCACATCCCAAGCGTATACCTGCTACCCTGTTTTCATTCAGAAGGGACAGGTCCATTCTAATCTGCCTTGACTCTCAGTACAAGTACCTGATTTTGCAACCGATCAACATCCAGAAAGCTCAGCCCCTACAGAGCAGATAAAAACCTTTTTGCACCCTACTGTACATGTAATGTTTTTAACTGAAAAGGTTTAGTTTAACAAAAAATCACAATGGCAACTGGTACTGCATGTAATCATAAGAGAAAAAAGTGGTAAAGGCAGTTAGCAGAATAATTCGGCTGTGGAAAGACCCAAATCCAATCAATTTCAGCAAATCAGAAGCAGTTCCTTAAAGAACGAGAAAAAAATATGAATGAGAAATGTAAAAAGAAATGATGGCAGCCATACGAAAAAGTAAATACACATACACTTTTATAATTTCTTTGTGTGCTGCAAGGCATATTCTAGGATAATCCCCTTTAAGAAGACCACCCCTCCAGGCATCCACTTTCATGGAGAACTAGCGGTGGTCGGCTTAAAGGTTTTTTTTTTTTTTTTTTTTTTTTTTTGTATCAATATTAGTTACAGTATAACTCTGATAATACAAACTCGTTCGGGGGCAACTAATTTTTTCGTATTAACCGGGTTTCGTATTATCCAGGAACAATAGAAACGAGTCATAAGCCCATAGAAGGCAATGCTAAAGTAACTGTCTTAAATAGAGTACAATCATAATAAAATTCTTTGCAAATAAATTTATAATAAAAATGCCTTATCTATGTAAAGATGATGTGCTTCATTTACTTCTGGTTGCCGTCAGGTTCGCTTCAAATCACTGCTCTTAAAATTGCCACTATTGTATCAAGTGTTGCCAACTCAAAAATATTTTTCCCGCTAAAACCGAACTAAAAATCCGTGTAGATTCTATTGTTTTAATGTAATTTTTAGCGAATTCTAGCGAATTTTTGCATAATTTTTGTGTAAAATCTGCTAATCTAGTGGAAAATCCACGAAGGTGCCAACACTGTGTTGTATAAAAAAGGGTTAAAAACCTGATCACTGCAAACATCACTACCCAATGAAAGTTACACATATACTGTAATGTATTTGCTGCTCTCCACTGTTTATCCAATCATAGTTGACTATTAAAATCGTTTTTTAGTAAGAAATTTTCATTTGTTTTGCAAATTTTTTTTCGTATTAACTGGGTTTTTGAAAAAAATAGTTCATATTAAGGGGGTAATTTTTCAAGGAAAGTAAACAAACGGGACCGGGACCAAATGTAATTTCATATTAAGCAGGTTTTCGTATTAACAGAGTTCGTATTATCCGAGTTATACTGTAGTTTAAAGAAGACTGTTTTTATTATTTAAATTAAAACAGTCTGGTTCTATTAATTTATTTTTTTTTTGCATTAAAAAATACAATAAAACTTTGCATTCACTGTTTTAGCACGTGAATTTGACATGAAAGGGTCCATGTAAAAGCCTGAAAAGTTGACGCAACTGAGCTAAGACCATGATGGTTATATTTCTGTAAAAGAATTCATTTTCAAGTTATCGAGCAAAAGGCGAACGGTCGGATAAACGTACAGCCAAGCATGTATTCTTATAAGCAGCTTTCTGCTAAAGCTCCTAATAAAAGATTATTTAGTATTGTTAATTTTTGTGCATTCAGTCGGTAGATCACCTCTTCAAAAGGGCCTGGGGAGAATCCTTTATATGTAAATCAAGCAATAAAGCCAGTTTACATATTTCTTTTGTATTCTGTTTTATTATATTTTTATAATTATCATTGTTTTTGTAACTGCAATTTTTCAGTTTTAAAACCATAAAACATGAGTTTTGGATGGTTTTAAGGGATAGAAGGGATAAATTATGTTTTAATTAATTTCAATGAGGGAAACTGATTCATAAATCGTTAAGTGAGCTCGGTCATGAAACTCGTATTGACTGAAGAACTGACTGTACACGGATTTCATAGTCAATGATATGTCATTTTGTTGTCAAACCTCTTCCAAGACATCAAATCTTAATTGTATTTTTCATATTTTCCGAAATTTACATAAAAACTTTCATATTAATAGGATCGTTTTGCATGTAAAATTCATTGAGGGGGTTGGGGTAGGAAATAATTTCTTATTAAGTGGATTATACGTTATACAGTTGTTCATAGGGTTGTTTGTGGAATCCTGATATTCATTTATACATTTGATGAAGGTAAATCCAATGCAATAGTTTACCTGTATGAAATTATTTACTCAATTAACCCTAATTATATCATAATGTATTCATATTAATTTTATTAAACTTACCACATTCAACACATAAACAGCCAGGAGTCTTCGCCTAAAAGAAGATATAACAGAATACAAGTTTTAAAACATGTACTTGGCACCATCATAAATTATCTTATATGAAATCTAATTTCACCTTGATTTCCTTTCTAATAATATAGCCATAAAACTGCTTGTGATACCAGGCAATAGGGCTGAATTGAAAAAGGAGAAGTAGCCAAATAGCCACCTGTAAAACGATAACATTTAAATTAAAATTTCATAAATTTGGAGATTAGGTTTAGACACATAATAAAAATTTATAGCTTATAGCATAGATGCCTACAGATCAAGGTGATCTAAAACAATGTGGGGGTCAGTTTGCCGGAAGTGGTAAAAATTGCCTTACTGCGCAAGCGTATTTTTGACGTCACTGGATGACATCGAAACCAATACTTGCTAAATCGAAACCGCCACAGAAACCAAAACATGGCGGCAATGAAAACAGTTGTGCGATAGCGATACTTGACGACTCGTTCATTTCCTTCACAATTCTCATCCTTTATACTATTTATTTTAATTAAATAATAATGCCATTATAAGGAGGGACTTATAATTATTGTAAAATGTACTTACGTATTTCTTTTTAATGTGAACACAGGGTTAATGTTAACTATCCGCACATCGCGCGATGACTGATCATGCGACCAAGGTAAGGAAATTTACTGTGACTAAATAGAAAAAGGGGTATATATCAGTTCGCTAGAACGAGGGGAGTCTTTAAAATATAAATTCATTTACCTTGGTCGCATGATCAGTCATCGCGCGATGTGTAGATAGTTAACATTAAGCGAACACAGAGACAAGGACGATAATGAATTTCTCGTTATCATTAGGCCTAATTATCATTCCTTCATATTTAAGATTTCGAAATTGATTCATCGGAACCTTAGGCAGTTAAGAGAGAGAGATAATAATTTCAATATTATTCATAACTTTATTTATGCAGGCATTAGGAAATATTAATTTATAAAATAGTAAGTTTACAAATAAACGTTTCTTCAGAAATACAACGTAAGAGTTTTGTTTTTTACGTGAAAACGTTTTCTTTTGTGACCAGAATAATGGCTACCGCATACTCCCAGAAGTAACGCCATAAGTCATCCAGTGACGTCACAATACGCATGCGCATTAAGCACTTCTGACAAACTGGACTTACCTGTTATTCTAGATTACCTTGCCTACAGGGACTTTACTTCCCATGAAAACTAAATTACAATAAAGGTTTTTCCGATCTCAATTTTTGTGTAATAGGCAAATAAAAACTCAGATTTTCTAAAAGAAATTGCTAATTACCTGTAAATGCAGATTGATGAAACAAAGGCAAAACCATTCCACGTTAGAAAACATGATGACTGGAATATTTCTAAAATTGTTTGCTTTATTTGATGCCATGTTAACTTTTTACGCCGTAGTAAGAAGGTTATCTGCAAAAATAATATGGATGCTTAAATACTTTTATGTGGAAAAAGCAACAACTTTTTAAATGTTAATAGATATTAAAAAAAAATATACGCAAAATATAAAGTATTATAGTTGAATCTCGCCAAGTGGATACTGAGAGTATAGTCCCGCTTTTCTGTAGCAGATTTCAATCCATTAAGTCCACTGGATACTGGATAAGTGGATACATTTCTATGCTAAAATTTGTGAGTTTTCAGTTATTTTGTCCAGTTAACAGGAGTTTACACAATGTGTCATTAGCAGACACTTTCTATCCACTGTTTCTGGTGATTGGCAGACACATTCTATGTAATATGTACACATCCCTTATAATGGTCAATTTTCATTTCCCTCTATAGTATTTTTTCATAAAAGAAGTCCGTTGACTTTTGTTTGCATCAGAGTGGAAACCAATCATATGCAAGTACTGTTGATTCATTACTTTCTCCTGACGTTAGAGAGAGCCAGTTCTTAATGTTTTAGTTAGCTAATTCTAATTGTTCATAAACTTCCACACTGATATTTTTAAGTAAATAAAATAGAAACACTTTACAAATATTTAATTTACTTTATGTAAAGGAAAATTTATGTAGTTCTGAAGCACGAGAGCTTGGAGCAATGAACGGAATAACTAAGCGATAAGCAGCCAATTCTGATTGGTTCGTTTCGCTGGTCTTCTTTTATGAAAAATACTATAAGCCAATGGACACTGCTGCCTAAAATTAATGATTGGTCAGTAATATCACTGCAATCACTAAACTCCATAATGAATCATTCAGAATGATAAACTCTTTTACCGTATCACTTTTTGAACCTGTTTTGTTATTTACTATTTCACGTGTACAAGATATGGATATTATTGACGTTTTTTTATCCCCCCCCCCCAAAAAAAAATTCTAGTTATCCTACTTTCCATAACAAAGAATATTCCAATCTAAATAAAAATTATAAAAAAAACACAAAAATCAAGGTTTCAGAAAGTTTTTTTTTTACATTGCCATGGGCAATGAGGTCTTACGACTTTTAATTTCCTTTTTTTAAGGATCCAATTAAATGAAATGATTAGTTGCCATTTGCTACTCTTAATATAATCTAAAATCACCTTATCGCCTATTTATATCTAATCTTTTCCTTTACTAATAAACAGATAAAGCTCTTGAAACTTTTGTTTTTTATACATTTTACTTAACTCACAACTTCTGTTTTGTTCAAATCTTGCAATCAATAATTTACCAACTTCCAGTTGTTCAAGCAACTCTATATATTTGGCACACCAATTCATTTCTGGTGACAATACAATCTAGTAAAAACATTTTCAAAATTCAAATTCTTAAAAAGGATTAAAACTGGTTTTCATTTATTTTAATTCCCAAATAAAGGATGGCCCACCTCTTTAGGTTTTCTTCATATAATTAAAATCTCTGGGCAGGAGACTGCCACATCTTCAGATTTCTATAATTATTTTATTCATCATGTAAAAGCACGTTTTTATCATGAAATTTTTTTATCCCAGGTAGGGGAAGGGAAGCACCTCTTCAGATTTAATTGTCTTCCTGGGTAGGGGAGGTTTAGCCATCTATAAAGGTCTTCATTTTCACATATTTGAGCAAAAGCATGGGTTAAATATTGATTGCAAACCCAAGACTAAAAAGAATAAAATAATATTAAAAAAAGCTTTTTAAGCATACACAATCAAATTAAAAAGTAAAAAATAATTTTTGGTGCCTCTCATTTAAATAGAAATCCATAGTACAATAATAAAATGAAAACTCTTTACCACAACAATAGAGTATTACAAAATAATACAATATTACAAAAAATTAAATACCTGGATATGTATTTCGGTAGCAAAAAGTACCATCTGGATGAATGGGAAGGGGAAAAAATATAATAATAAGAGAAAAATACCTCGCTATATAAAGGGGAAGAGCCAATCAAGGTCATTGGTTCTTGGTTGAGATTTAACATATTCTTATTGGTGCTTTGTATTGCTATGCTTTCAAAGGAGTCAAGATGACTAATTTTTTTCAACTGGATAAAGTAATTTTAAGTTGTTTATATCGAAAGTATGGCCGGTATCAAGTGAATGTTTAATCATTGTCTGATCAGCCATATTTTTTGTAGACAATATGTTCCTTAAATCTGATACAAATGTTTTTTTTTGTTTGACTGTGACAGACAGCTAATTTCGTAAACTTCCGATTTTCTCAGATTGAGAATTTGGTCTTTTGGATTACCTAACAGCATTAGAATGTTTGAAGATAAACAAGAGATCTTGGCTTTTAAAGACAGAATACAAATTTTAGTAAGGTAACTGCTTTAGGGAATAGAAATCCTATTGGTTGGTATTTCGTTCTTCTTGAGCTTCATGAGTTCTGAGATCTGCTTCTTAAAACTTCTACGTAAAAGCTCATCTACGGGGTTGTGCATAACCTTTTGCTAGGGGGCTGGGACTTAAACCGCAGCGTTGTAGCACACTCTTATGACGCTTCGGCAGAGAGTAGTTCATTGTGCGTCTATTGGTATCAAACAAATATGGCTGGTTTAATAAATGACAGTGAAGAGCAGCGTTTCATGGATAGAGTTCGTGCAAATGCATATCGAGAGGCAATGGAAGCAGGTGCGTCTTTTATTAATCGCAAATGGGTTGCGAACAAGTTAAACCGATCGGATAGATGGGTGACGGACAATTGGAAGAAAGGTTATGATAACTGCCATGCCGAATTTGCTGAGGGTAGGCCCGAGAAATTATCACAGGAAAGCAAAAACATCATTGCTAATAACAGTGGCAAAAGACGTCGCAGCTGTGTCAACGTTGCACAAGAAATTAAAGCCAAGCGTGGAAAAACAATTTCTCGTTCAACAGTTCAAAGACATCATCAGCGTGCAAACATCAAGCAATTCCATGTTATTCCGAACGTGGTGAAAATCGGTATTCTCGAGACCTTCTAATGGGACACCTGACATCTGTGCTGAAGGACATGGAGTACGATACTGCTCTGTTTGAGACACTCCTCCGCTCCTACCCGAAACGGATGCGTGCTGTTCGAGAAGCAGGTGGTGGCCACACAAAATATTGATGTGATAAAAGCAGAAATAAACGTACTTTTTGATTATCAACCGCAGAACATTCCACTTAGTTTTGTTTATTTTCCAGACCCCTAGCAAAAGGTTATGCACAACTCTGTATAGTCTTCTTTTGGTAACAGTTTTGGCAATGACTTGATTGTATTAACCTCCTTGGTAAATTTTTCATTATTGAGTTGGAGGTTAAGGAGACGGTCGGTCACAAAGATGAAAGCAGGCATCTTCTGTTTCCACAGGTAGAAGGAATCCACTGTTATAAGTTTCTTCATTGGTTTTCTGTATGCAATCAGCCCCCGACTTACAACGGTTCGACTTACGAAAATTCGGAGATACAAACTCATCCACGGCCATGTTCACACACAAACACACAAACACACACACACACAGACAAAATTGAAATAAATCAAAATTTATCAAAGATCCACGAACGTTTAGTAGATTTGACAATGCCACAAATCCATGCCCACCAGCTATGCAAAGTGAGTATAGAGGGATCTCTCTTTCTTGTGTGATTTGTTAGAGTTAAGACTTATTCTGAGTGATGTTGTTCATTCTCGTGTTTTGTGTTGTGATTTTACCATTTGCTCATTATTACCACGATGTTCTCCTCTATCGCTCGCCGGCCAGGTGGCCGAGAGGGCTAGGGCATAGGCTTTCTAGTTCTTGTGTCTGCCTGGTCGTGGGTTCGAATCCTGCCGTGGGCATGGATGTTTATGTTTGTCCTGAGCTGCGTACAGATATAACTTGTGCAAAAGGTGCAAAATGACCTTAGTAGTCGACGCCAAAATTTCTAATAAACCAACCAACTAACCTCTATCGCTCATGAAATGCAGTGCTAGAAAAATATGACTGCAACTTGAAACAATACCTTAAAGTTGAAAGGCAAGTTAATGATTCTCTTGTCAGTTAATGTGAAATGTTCCAAGAAAAACAAACAAAACAGTCAAAGCTTGGTTCTTATTTCATCAAAATAGAATAGAGTAAATCCCCAGCCATCTAGCAAAGCACCTGATTCACCTCAGCCATCTACCAGTCAAGAGGGTTTAGAGCAGTACTGGTTTAGAGGAAGAGGGAGTTGATGATCCTACAGCAAGATCTTCCAACTTCTCATCTTCTTCCCAATAGCATTAAATGTACAGTACTACAATATCAGCTTCTATATGCCCAAAAATACTCAACATTATGGTAAATAAATATAATCTTATTACTTGTTCTTATTTATTTCTTATTTGTTATGTATTTGTAAAAAAAAATATATAAATAAATAAAAAATAAAAAAAAAAATCTGAATTTCTTTACCTCTCTATGTCTTCATCGGAATGTATCATTATCAACTTAGGAAAAATCGACTTAAGATGGGTTTTCTGGTCCCTATCTATTCGTAAATCAGGAGCTGACTGTATATCAAATGACAGGGAATTGTTTTTCCTTTGTTAAATCTCGACCAACGACCAATCAGATTCAACTCTTATAAAATGGTTGGTCTTCAAAACCAATCACAAACTATGGTAATAGACAAATCTCCTTGATTGGGTCTTCCTCTATATATAATGAGGTCCTTTTCTCTTTCAAAACAAAAAAATAATGGGATTTGTTAAGCAATACGGCATATGGTTTATTACTTAACTGATGAAGGTTATTCGAAACGCGTATGCTGTATTGCTTAACAAGTCCCATTATTTTTTTGTATTTATCTGCAATATTAGAACCTAATATGGATTTACTTTTTCTCTTATCTCACTTATCTACCTGCTGAATGATGGTAGCTTTTGCTACTAAAATACGTATCCAGTTATTTAATCTTTTGTATTATTATATTATTTTGTTGTTGTGGTTAAAGAGTTTTTCTTTGTATTATTGTATTAAATGTTATTATCCACATATTCACTTTTATTATAATAGAAATTCATAAAATTAAGAAATGCTAAAAATGTGGCGGTGCTCATTTAATAGTAAATAAATAATAAACATAATATATTTAATATATTGTCAAAATACGTATGCTCTCCTTTGTTATACACTTTTCTAGCCTTTGTCATGAAAATATGTAAGTACTATTGCAGCAAAAAATTTCAACTGCCATTGTAACTACTCCCCCTCCCCCCTACTTTAACACGTTTTTCAGATTATATAATTTATTTATTATTGTCTTCTACTGATTGAGCAATTTTCAACGTAGAAATAATAAACCTAAGTTATGGAAGGATAAAATCGAAGATGGATTTGATTTCAAAATCTGTAATTTGATATAGTCTTTATATATGCATCTGAACTTGGCGGTAAAGAGGATTTTGAATCTGCAAATAAAATTATTATATAAAAAATAAATACACAATTTTCTCCAACAAGTAATATCTAAGATTTGATTAAATCACTAAAATAATAAAACTATACAAATCTTTCTTGTTTCTCTAAAGTCTATTATAGGGTTGTTTCCCTGCAAATCTACACTATAATGGTCATTGAACATGAACGGGTCATGACTTTTTTAACCCAACACACACAAGTTCTCTTCTCTCTCTCTCTCTCTCTCTCTCCTTAATGATCACCTTCGCTGGAAATTTCTTTCACTGACTAACTCATTATCATACACGGGAAGATAATTTTATTTGGAAAGTGATGTAGTGGTTCCTTCTTGCCTTTATTTTATTTTATTTTATTTTATTAATTAATTTTTTTATTTTGGCCAATTGAAAGAAAATATCGTTAAACACTGCTAAGGCTGAAGGAATTTTAAAGGCTGGAAAACTTTATAAGAAATGTATGCAATTTCGTTATGCGATTTCATCTCGAAATTAAAAGCTACTAAACTGCAATTTTATTGAATAGTATCATTGATATGGTTAACGCTTATCAATCACTGTATCGTAGTCAATCATAATCAAACATTAATGAAAATCGGCGATAGAAACTATAAAAAAAAAAAAAAAAGTATTTCGTTTCCAATAGGAAATCAACGAAATACTTTGATTTTTGCTAAACTTTTCCTATAGGAAATAGGAAAGTTTAGCAAAGGAGCAGTGTGAATCCAACATCCCGTATCTCAAGAGTGGAGCTCACACCTGAGGAATATTTACATTGCACGGGGGTAAATAAAGTAAATAAAAGTTTTTCTTTTGTTACGTGATAGTTACTTACTAGATATAGCGTTGAATATATTTTACTCGAATACAGAAAACAGTAGAAAAAAACCGAAGCCGCAGCGACTGTACAATGAGGTGTCCATGTGTGGCCGACGTCGTAGCAATTGTACGGTAAACGAGTCGACAGCTTGCTCTGCGCGGCCATTCTCCAACTTCACGGCTTCCACGCAAAGAGCATATAAATGAAAGGAAGAAACGGGAAATGACCTTGACGAGGTAGACTATCCGCAGCTTCACTCGTTCACCAACAGATGCCGCAAGCAGCAACTTCCATTCTATCCTTTTTGGACCAATCCGAGCCGAAGAGGTACTTGGCTTCAATTTTCTCGTATGCGCACCTGCGGGAATATATTTTTTTTAAAAAGCATTACTCTAAACATTAATCTTTGAACTGATTTTTTTCCTCGTTTATTTTTAAATACAATAGAGCGTAAGTTCAATTATTTAGAACTCATTTTCCGTGATATGGATTTCGTGCTTTAATTGTTCCAAATGCCCTTTCATCATTTTTTAATTCTTCATTTACCAAGAACGGAATCTTTAATTACTCCCCCTCCATCCGTTCTTACATTTGCTTTTATTTTTTTTTTTTTTAAAAAAAAAAAAAAAACCCATACAATATCGATTATTAGTATAAAAAAGAAGTGTCCTATTGTATTTAAATAAGGATGTTTTGCAATATTATTGTATAAAACGAAATTTTTTTTTTTTTTTATTCAAAAATAATTTTTGTGGATATTTCTTTTTCTATTTCATTAGGAATTTCTTTTTATTTTCATTTAAAATAAAATAAAATAAGTAAGACCTTTGATTAAAAATTCTTACTCATAAATTGCCATCTGTCAGCGTTTTGATGCATACATTCAATGGAATAAATAAAACAACAGTTATAAAGGGGAAAAGTATGAATGCCATCTGAAGAGCATGCACCAAAAGGCTTGAATTCCCTTAAAGCAAATATATTCATGTAGCCCTGGAACACTAATATTTTCCGAACAGCGCTTTCTACAAACTTCGTCGATTCGACTACCCTTATATAAAACATACTTTTATAAATAAAATATTTATAGAAATGTTAATTTCTATTTTTATTATCATTGTTTGGTTCCTAATAGTTTATTATAAGGCAAAAAAATAAACTGAAATTATTTTTCGATTATAGTCTTTATTTTCAGATTTATTAAATTAGTGAAAAAATTAAATATTTTAAAAATCTAAAAATTAATATTTTTTAAAAAAAAAAAAAAAAAAAAAAAAAAAAAATTAATATTAAAGACAAATAAGTAAAATACATCATTAAAAATTTATATATTTTTTTGCCGATTACACACGAAGTGATACATTTGAACTGAAAAGTATATATAAAATTTTAATAGAAATGTTAATTTCTTTTTTATTATCATTGTTTGATTCATAAAAGTTTATTATAAAGCAAAAATATTAAATTATTTTTCGCTTTTAGTCTTTATTTTGCATTCGTATAAGAATTTAACACTTAATTGCTATTTGCTTAGCTCGAACTATAAAATTATTATTATATTACAAAATTAATAATTTTAATTGAATTAACAAAAAAGAATAATATAAAAGAATAATACAAGTAAAACAGATCAAAGATTTTTTTTTTTTTTTTGGCGTTTACACCCTAATTGATACATTTGAAGGATTCGAAAAAAGTTTCTTTATTACAAAACATCGTCGATTCGACGAGTCATGGTCGCTAAAAATAGGAATTATTAGGATTTAACTATTGCGGTTAAAAATTAAAATATCCCTACCTCTTAGTAACTGCTTCTAGGTTGGAGGTGCCAAAGCAGATCCGCTGATATACAGGCTCTTCGGAAAATGTAGGATAATAAGTACATGGTGTGATTATTCACGGGAAAATAAGCATAAATACCTGCATCCTTTATTAGAGTAGAAGATCGTGTGCGATTAGATAATTGCATTAGGGGTTTATATACAAATGCGCGAAAGTTATTAAGAAAATTAAAAAACAGCGTAGTCGATTCGACGAAGAAGTTCCAGGGTTAAATAAGTATTGTCCAGTTACGATAGAAAATTAAAAAGTAAAAATAAAACTTACCATATATATTTTTTTACTTTAATACATAGTACAATAAAAGAGTTATAATATCAAAAGTTGCTACTCTATAAGTACAATAAATCATACAAAGTATATCGTTTAACTTTGAAGCAATTTTATAGGATATAATTGTAAGGAGGAAAATTGTGAATGCCAAATTTTGCAACCACACTTGGAAAGAGTGCCAATCATATTTTTTGTGTTGATTATTCGTGTCCCATGTCTCATTTGTTCTATTCTATAGAGAATGCGAATTAATAAAACTTTTTAGGTCAACTCTATTGAAATCATATTTTGTAACTTAACACGTTTAGAATATTCAAAATAATGTGTCCTCTTAAATCTCGGTTTACTAGAGAAAGTAATTGATATTTAAGATAGCTCTTCTATTTGGATGGGGTATAAATTATTTTTTTTAAATTTTGCGTGCGTCATGTGTAGGTGTTGTATCTGTAGTTTCTAATTATGTAATATTGATGGTAATCTGGAATCCACCTGTGGCGCGTCACGTATAATCTGTTTAGACTCCATAATAAATGAACAGTAAACAGATTACAGTGTTCCTTCTTAACTCTCCTGCATTTTTTATAGCTATATTACAAAAAAAGTAGGAGCATGGAAAGTGCATTGTAGGCTCTTCAGTGTTTATTCATTATAGAGTCTTAAAAATCCTAAAAAAAAAACAAAACAAAAAAACCTCAAAATTCAGTATCTCTACTAATAAACAATTGTAAATGAAAAAAATTCTAAGAAATAACATTTGAATAAATATTGATAATTACATAGCGTGAGAATTAGTTAAGGTTTTGTTGGTTGGTCAATATATAGTTTAAAAGCATAGACTGGATATCTTTCTTGTGATGGATGCACATCTATGAGTCGCAATTTCGGATAGTTTGTCTTAAGTTTAAAGGCACGGAATTCCATGTCTTAATTATATTACATGCAGAAGTTTTTGTGTACCAAGTAGAAATGAAAAAGGCTTGAATTTGGAAAAGTTTCGTGTTTCTGCAGTTAGGCGCTTGGCCAAGCCAATTATTATTCAATTTGTTTACTATATTTTAATTCTATTGTTGGGCTTTTCCGTGTATTTTATTCCAGCTGTTACATATAATTATGTTATTAGAATTTTCCTATAACATCTTTTTAATAAAACTTGATTCATATAATAGTTGCTTAATTAAAGTCTTTGTCTTCAAGATAAAACATCAAAATGTTCTCTTTAACATTATTAAAACCAAAATTTTGTTTATGAATTCCGTTCATCTCTGCTCTTCCCACTATTCTTCGTTTTTTTCCTCCTCTTTTGTTGTGGTTGGGGTTTTTTTCCCTCGCAATATGGCCACGAATAAGTTCCGCTTTCTATTCACATTTCTTGTGGAGAACAGAAGTTACTTTGTTCAAGACAAATAAAATTAATAACTAGGAAACGTTCATAAACCACGTGCTCAATTTTGGGGTTGAGGGTCAGGATTTGACCACTTGTGACCACAAAGTAATGACTATGTACTCAAATTCATTTTATGATCATTCTAAATTCCACATTTTAATATCATTGTTGGTAAAGGAGGGTTAATTTCTCTGAATACACAATTTATAGGGGGAGGGGAGGTTCAGATATGACCACCGATGACCACAGAGGGGGATAAAAAAGGGGAAAAAAAGCCACCACTTGGTTTATGAACATTCCCTTACGTAATTGATTCATTTTTTAACATGGGAAAAGTGATGTAGAATTTTCAACATGGCATGCTCAAATTTAAAATTCAGATGAGCGATGTTTGTTTAGTTTATAAATCTGCTTAGGTAATAAGTCACTGGAAACTGAATATCATTGCAATTAAAAATTAAAAGATAAACACGAAACATTTCTACAGGATTTAATAATATATTTTGTCGGATGTACATTTCAACGACCAAGTTGTCATCATCAACGTGTAAAATGAAGTGATTGCAGATTTTTAACAATTAAGGCGACTCCTTATAAGTCATTAGCTGATATACCCAGGCTCGGGCTCTTTGATGAAATTTTGCAATATCTAAATGTGAATACACAGCAAATATGAACACACGAAAAAGGCTTAGAAAATTTTTTTTTTAAATGCTCGCAATGGAATTTTGTGAAAATATTGAATTCATACTGTCTTTATTGAAAATATACTTAATAGATTACACTGTAGGGGAAAGGATATAGAAATTGCAGGTGTTAATTATAAAGCTTGTTGATATTAACAGAATCATTTTTAGCAGAAAAGAAGGCCCTCTTACACAATTACTTGTGGTCATTATAATTCTCTAATAAGTTGGATAAACATTATCTATAAATTCTTTAACGAAAGTCACTATTTTACAAGCACTATGTGGGGAAACTAATTTTCTCCAGTTGTTGGCTCAGTAGGTAAAGCACCTTCACAATTTGAAGAACTTTTCAGCAAAAGCTTGAGCAGTTTCATAACCTAAAATAATAAGAGTGGTTATGGTAGCTGCATCCTCTAGATATTTGTTTGCGTTTTTTTTTCATTAAAGCTTGAAGCCGTATTTTCATTAGCCATTGTTTACGCAAACAAGACCGGTCGATTGCTGGCACAAACAATATAATGATAAACAAACTTCATACATAACCAAAGCCTCTTTTATTTATTGCTTTGTTTATCCGTCGGCATATTGATAAACCGTGGCATATTTTTGGTGACGACAGAGCAAAGCCAACGCGTCCTATAAAGAAAGCCTCAGAACTGAAACGTCATACATTGTTACGTCATCATACTTCGTCCTTTGTTAATCCTATTTCTACCAATAAGAAGCCCTAAATTTGGTCGATTAATGATGATGTAACAATGTATGATGTTTCAGTGCGGAAGCTTTCTTTATAGGAGCAATACACAGATATATATACTCCATCCAGCCTTAGTTTGCGCGAAATGCGATGGACATGTTAATTATTATGTATTGTTTAAGTTTTGTTGTAACAATGTCCAACAATTGAAACGGCCATCACATTTCGCGCAAACTAAGGCTGGATAGACTATAGTCATCACCTCAGTAAGGAATTGTTAACCGTATTTCCACCAATAATAAGCTCTGAATTTTTCCTACTGAGGTGATGTAACAATGTAATGAAATTTCAGCGCCCAGGCAACGCCTCCTAAAGATAAGGCCTGAGCGCGAAAACGAAAGACATTGCTACCTTATCATCCGAAGATACGTTTAATCGCATTTCAGGGCTTATTATTAGTAGAAATGCGATTAAACGTATCTTCGGATGATGATGTAACAATGTATGACGTTTTCGCGCTCAGGCCTTATCTTTAGGAGGCGTTGGCCCAGGCCTTGTCTTTAGATGGTGTTGCTCCACAGATATATATAGGTGATGTAACAATCGTAGCCGACGAAAAAGACAGGCCGGGGCACTAAAAAGTCACATGACCAAAATAGATCTGGCAACAATCCAATCTTCATTGTTTCCAACAAATGAAAAAACACTGATTGTTGCGGAGAAGTAGCGGCTCAACACTTAAAGACTCCCTTATTGTGCTGCTGTGCACTTTTTTTTAGTAGGGTAATACCTATCACGCCTCTTAGGAATCTCATTTCGGCTGCTTGCACCCGCGATCGCACCTCTCGTTCATTACCCAAGGTTCATGACCACAGGTGATAATGGGAACAAAGATAGATTTGAAAACAGAGAGCTTGGCTTTCTTTCCCAGCTTGCGTTTCGTTAACACGGATCGCCACAGTTCACGTTTGACACAACTTGCTGCACCGATCCGAGCATCCAATTCTCTATCCTGCCGCCCATCACTCGTGAATGCAGTCCCGAGATACCTGAACTTCTCCATCTGTCTCAAAGGGGCTTCACTAACATGGAACGAGCACTGAGCAGGCTGTCTTGAAAGGACCAGAACCTCAGTCTATTAGCCACACTGAATTTCATCCCAGCCTCTTCACACTTGGCTGCAAATCGATCTAGTGCATGCTGAAAGTTGATGTGAGAAGACCCAAGGAGAGAGCAACTTCCAAAGAAAGTAACTATATCCATGAGAGTTAAAAATTTATTTTCAGCTTAATTAAAGTGTTTACTATTAATTACGTGCTCAAAATTATTTTCTTATGCTTTGCTCAATGGCTTTGCTTACGCTCTGTAAAGATACAATTCCCGAATATTATCGTGCACCTATAACTGGTACCAGGGAACTGGACATGTGCCTGGGTTAACGCGCTCACAGAAGGGTTCCTCCAGTTTTTATTGTAGTTGACACCATTGGTAAGCACGGAGAACAGAGTGAACTTCCGGTTTAACAAGTTGTTGTTTTGCCATACGCGATGGATGACGCGCATCCCCGAGTGAAAAGGGTCTATTGTTAAATGTCTGAAACCTTTCATTTGTGCACGCTGAAAATGATGATTTGGTCGTTGAAATGTTCATCCGTACAAAATATGTTATCAAATCTTGTGGAAATGTGTTTCCTATTTACCTTTTATTTTTAAATCTGCTCTTCATCCTATCGCATGTCAGTATCACGCGAAGGAGTGATTTCAAATCGACAGAATTCTAATTGAGTGGTCAGAAAGCCAAGAATGCAGTACAATACGACAGAGCTCTTAGTAACACTGATGCAGAAATTAATTTTACACATCAAACACTTTGAATTAACGAGCGCAATTGGCAATTTTCGGACCCACGAGAAGATTAAAGTGAATATCTCCATATCTTCCACTTTAAATATAATTTCATTCTTCAGATAGTGAAATTAAATGAGCGACTCATGTTCAAACTCCATATAATCTAAATTTGCATTAAAAAAACGCAGTTCTCTTCTGTTTCATAACAGATATTTACCGAAGTTAAGTATACGAATTAAAAACATGTTATTCAATAAAAGAAATATCAAGAGCAAACGCTATTGTTTCTAAAATAAATAAAGGCACAAATTTCTTTTAACACAAAACAAAAAACAAATTCTACCAGGATTGCGGATTAACAGATAAAATCTTGTGAACGTTCCAAAGAGAAGCTTTAGCAGTGAAGCAGAAATATATTTATACATTTATTAACAAGAAATTAACCCCCCCTTAATAAGGCAAATAGGGTAAGGCAAGTAGCATATCTTGCGGTCATCTATTTTTACCGAGGACGCGGGTTCGATCCCGGCCGAGGACGAAGAGGATTTTTTCAGGGGGAAAATCTTGAAATGACGCACTTCCTTCGGAAGGGAAGTAAAGCCCGTTGGTCCCGTGTAGTCGTTTGCCGGCTGCACGTTAAAGAACCCTTGCGAGGCAAAATTTGCGGCCCCTATAACGCCGTCCTGAAGTAATCATGGCAGTTGAAAAGGACGTTAATACCAAACAAACTAAACCAATCATCTATTTTTACCCCTTTATCTGCAGTTTTTACATTCCCCAAGTTTTTAAATCAAAAAATGGATTTTTTTTGAATGTAGTATGTTGATTTTTACGAATGTAAAAAAGTTCGTATCTTCTTTCCTTTCTCATCATTTCCGATCGAAAGACTTATCACATGCCATATCTTGCCATAGTTCTAAAGACCAAATGACTGCTATCCCCGCAACTCCGACCCCACTGGAACAATTGGCCCTAGACTTCATAATAATGTAGATCTTGTCTAGAGGAATCTGGATACTGAATTTCACTCCTTTACGTAACTAAAGAACTTTTGTCCACTCTGAATCCCGCCCCCGTGCGTCGACAAAGTGATTTCACGTACGCGTGCCAATGTCAATAATGCCTAAAAGATGAACAAAAGGTAACAATATATTCATTCTTGACAACTCGATTGTTATGTGACATGGCATTCTCTCGGTATTCTTTACAGTCAATGTTTTAGTACGTGAATTCGACTCGAAGGGGTCCACGAAAATTCTGAAAAGTTGATATGGCCGAGCTAACAATTGTAAGACCTTGATAGTCATATTTCTGAAAACAGAATTTGAAAAAGTTAATCCGTTTTCAAGTTATCGTGCAAACGGCGGACGGCTGGATAAACGTACAGACAAAGCGTGCATTCTTATAAGTAGCTTTTTGCTAAAGCTCCTAATAAAGAATCAAGTTTCAAGTATTCGGAGTGAGAATGGTTCTCGCAAACCATGCCAGAAATCAGCGTTTAGGAAAAAAAAATCATATCAAACGCCGATTACACTGTACAACAAATTTGAATTTTTTTTTCTTCCCTTTAGATGAAACTATGTGATTCTGTATAAGCAAAAGATGTTTGATTCATATATCAAAACCAAAATGGCCCATCACGTACCGTTTTTGTAGGAGACCCACTTCTCAGAGAAATGTAACAGAGGCTTGATTATAGAAAACACAAACACTAAAATGATTTTTTTGTCCGTTTCCTCTTGTAGGCATCTGTAGGCGTGTCCCTGATAACAGACCAGCAATATTCAGCTAGCATACTCCATTTCATCGTTAAGCTCTCCCTGTGGGATTTCATGATGTGAACACGTCATAGATGTAGATAGTTGAAAGTCAGGATCTTGATGGTTTGGATCATCGAAGGTGTTTTCCTCTGAATCAGCAATATATTTATCTAGAGCTGTTGGTATAGGAAAATCTTCAGAATGAGGAACTGGTCGCATAGCTCTTCTATATGCGCTACAATATAGATACGTAAAAAGCTAAAATGGGGATTTTTTTTGGAAAAATGGTGCGTGGTAAACAAAAAATAATTACAGATTCGTTATTTTCAGCCAAAAATATGGAAGAAACTCATGTTTTCATCTAAAGGACATTTTTCATGTTGTATAGTGTTATACAGGGTGTTTTTGAATTGAGTACAGATTTTTTGGGAGATGATAGAAGAGGTCCTTAGAAGTATTTTTTGTCATATGAACATGGGGTCCCCGCAGCTCCGTTTACTTACAACACTGCATTAAACAATCAAATGACACCGGGTCGCAGTGTGCGTTGGTAGGCCTAGATTATTTTATTTTTAACAATTAACACAAGCAATCTACTGTAATAAGTTTTAAAGTAATTGTTTGCAAAGAAATTTCAAGGTGCACGTGCTTGTTTGTTGAAAAGTCTTAGGACAAACTTCGGCAAGGAGATTCCCTGGTCTTCTTGAAGATGTTCCACTAATGACCAGACATTTGATGTGGTTTCAACAGGACGGCGCACCTTCGCATTACACAAGAGCAGTTAGAGATTACCTAAATGAGACATATCCTGGTCGTTGGATTGGCCGTGGCGGACCAGTTGCTTGGCCACCGAGATCGCCAGATCTCACACCGATGGATTTTTTTTATGGGGAAGCATAAAATCAATGGTGTACTCCGAACCCGTACATACCGAAGAAGGATTGGCGGCTCGTGTTGTCGCGGCAGCAGGTGACATCAGCGACCGTGCAAATCAACTGTTTCCACGCGTACATCAATCCATCATAAAGCGTTGCGAATTGTGCTATGAAGCAAATGGCGGTCATTTCGAACAATTACTGTAAAAGTCATACAGTAGATTGCTTGTGTTAATTGTTAAAAATAAACTAGTCTAGTCCTACCAATGCACACTGCGTCCCGGTGTCATTTGATTGCTCAATGCAGTATTGTAAGTAAACGGAGCTGCGGGGACCCCATGTTCATATGACAAAAAATACTTCTAAGGACCTCTTCTATCATCTCCCAAAAAATCTGTACTCAATTCAAAAACACCCTGTATAATAGCTGTAGACTACAATCACCGTTCAATGGAGAAAAGGTCACTGAAATAGGAAGACAGAATTCCTTCGCTTCAAAACGTTGAAAATCTTATGCGGCCAGTACAGGAAACCCGGAAGCTATTTGCTAATAATGACTACCTTCGCCTTTAACTTTAACCATTACCCATCCCGAAAGTCCCATTCCTGTCATTATTTTAATGATAAGTTTTTAGAGATAATATTTTTTATTAGACCGTTAATCTTATGGGTTTAGATTGACTTATAAAAATTATCTTATTACATTGCCATATTAATGCGACAATTAAATGCTATGGCCTAGAACTTCGCACAAAAAAACATCTAAAAAGTTAATCCATAAAACAGCCATGCAGGAAATATTCTTATTGAAACACGTCAGTTTGAAATATTTTTATAACGATCTTATATTTAAACATTAATTATAAATTTTACCTTATAAATTATTAATTACTTAAGGCTCAGCTTTTTATTTCCCGGTAAAAAGAACGTAACAAATGGTAGAGGAAAAACACACACTATATACACACCATTTACAATACTCATTCAAGTTTGGTAACAACATCAATTTTAATGGCGATATTAATGCCATTTTGTAAGATTTCGATGAGCATTATTATCACCGTAAAATAAGTTTAATGTGCGAAAATTATAATTCCATATTACATCAACAAATTCAATTTGATACAAAAAATAAAAATCGAAATTTTGTCAAATAATGGCTAGTGAGAATACATGATTTAAATTGTTACAATATATATAAGATATAATTCACAGATAATATTAATAATTATAAACTGGAGATCGTCTCCAAACGCAGATAATAATTTTTCGATTGAAAATTGGAAGGAAAAATTCTGCGACCCGGAGTCGAACCAGGAACCTCGACTATCATGGCCGACGCCTCTACCAGGATCCCGCCTCCCATTGGGCTTTCAACCGTGACAACTTGGTTGTCTTTAAGACACCTTGTGACAGCTTGGCTGTCCGGGTGTCTGCGATAGCCCAATTGGTAGAGGCGTCAGCCATGATAGCCAAGGTTCCTGGTTCGAATCCGGGTCGCAGAAATTTTCCATTTTTCAATCGAAAAATATAATTCACGATTAAAAAAAGGGGAAGAGAAAAGCTTCTACTTTTATTCAGAAATGAAACGTATAAATGTCGCATAATATCACAATTCGGCGAAACGAATTCAAACACCATATCCGATGTAAGCCCCTCCATTTCAACAGTGAATAGATGCGTAAAAGATTTTCGTAATATTTGGCATTGACAATAGAGAAATGATCAATATACTGGTAGTTAAAATAGAAAATGATTAAAAAATAGTGGAAAGAAAATAAAAACAAAAATAACTTTAATGAATTTTTATTGAAAATAAGCCAAAGAGAATGACTCCAAGACTTGCGCTTATCTTAAATTTTTTTTATTTAATAGTATAGTATAAAATTGGAGATTGTAAAACCATTTTCGATGAAGCATCCATTTAACATATTTTCAACGATGTTAAAAACATCATTAACGGACCTGTAAAGTCGGTCGTTCTGTTGTCAATTTTTTTTTAAATTTTTTTTTTTAATTTCAGATTCAAATTGAGCATCCTATCTCTTCGGGCTAAAATGTCAGTTAAAGATGTTGATATTATTGGAAAAAATAATAGAAAGAAGAATTCCGCGATCTTGATTCGAACCAGGAACCATAAGTATTACGCTCGCGGTCTCTACCAATTGGGCTATCACGGACACGTTACAGCAAGGCTGTCTCCAAGTGTCTTAAAGACTACAAGATAGTCAAGATGGAAGCCCAATGATAGGGTGGGCACCCGGCTCGTAGATGGGGAATTCCCCATTTCCAAATCATCAGAAAGCTGAAGAACACACTTAAATAAATGAAAACTAAAGTTAATGCTAAGTATAGACTATTATTGGATAAAAATGGAAGAAAATAATTCTGTGATCTGGATTTGAACTAGGAACCACGAGCATCACGCTCGTCACCTCTACCTCAGCGGTACTCGTGGTTCCTGGTTCGAATCCAGGTCGCGGAGTTTTCCCTTAACCCCCCCCCCCCAATAATATTCATTAGCTTATTCTTGGAGCATTAACTCCAGTTTTCATATATTAATTTCTTTGATCTTCGAACCGGCCAAAATGATTAACTTTACCGTCATTTTGGACTGTTTCCGAATAGATAGAACCTAGGTGCCTATTATAGCTTTTACTTATTTTTCGAAGATCTATTCGAATCTGAAGTTAAAATCAAAGAAAAAAATGCAACAGAACACGTCCAAATGCAGTAACGATGCTTTTTAATTAGCATCGTTATGGATAATGCAGTACCAGGCATTCTCAACTGTTTATAGCTGAAATAGAAAAAAAAAAAGAAAGAAAGAAAGAGAGAAAGAAAGAAAGAAAGAAAAGTTGTTTCTTCCACGCAAGCAGGTAGACTGCATCACAGGCGAAATGCCTCTCGAATTAAAGTGAACTACTTCGAAGAATGGGCATGTTTATTTTTCGTTTTTTTTTCAATTAAAAACAAAACAAAAACGAACAAAATAAACAACAACAACAACAACTGCAGGTATTCATACATGGTGACTAATAACACAGTTCTGCTTCAGCAAAATTGCAACAACCAAAAAACATAGTTTTTATAATTTTTTGAAGCATAATGGATTAAACGTTAACAAAATATTATTTTTCTTTTTATGTTTTTTACAGAATAACCTCCGGCATTATATCGATACTTTTTTTTACAATAAGCCCGTATGGCAAGTGGTGCATTATTATTATATACAGTATATCAGACTACGGCTAGTTTATCAAGTGAATTCCGTTAAAGGCATTCGGTTCAATTGTCGTCCGCAAAGAATTGTGGAACCAGTTGAGGGGGTGGCAACCGTCGTTTTGGCAACGGCCTCTGCTGCCCACGACTACTGCATTCTATTCCCGGGCATAAAAAGGAAAAAAGAAAAACGAATAGGTTTGATGACCTTCTAGGCGAGAGAAGAATGAAACCTGGAAGATTTGCTCTGAGCTGTAGGTCAACGAATCTGTTTTCTCATTACCTGTTATGCTAATTTCTCCTACGAGAACTTATTTCTTAGGGTCTCTCTCTCGTATAAAAGAGTGCACTTGGTGAGAACTCAGAGAAATTCTTATGGATTTAGCATAACCTTTCTTTCTTTCTTCTTTTTCTTTAGCTTTTCTTCCGCTAATATGGTTTTGAAAAAAGTTCTCGTTAAGAACACAAAAAAAGCAGTTAAAAGCCGACTATTTCCACTGTCTTTAATATAAACATTTTTCCAATTCGCTTTACAAAAATGGCATCTAATCAAAAATTTAGACTGGATACCTAAGAATGTCATTCAAATTAATAATATTAATATGAAGTAAAGACATAAGTGATATGCACGGACATAATCTACAATTTAATTACACTTCGAGCCACTGTTCATTAATTTGTTCAAATTTTCATGTTATTAGTCATTGTTTCAAATGAATGCCCCTTTCCGATACGGATTACATCTACACCGAAAACAAGGCCTTCTTCAGCCTGAATTATAGCACATATGCGATTGGGAAATAAGACACGTTTGCACGATGGGAAATACAATAGTCGTCTACAATACATCTCTCTTCCATTCTAGATAAAAATTTAATATTGCAAGATAAATTTGATTCTACGGCAATAGTAAGATAAATTTTTAGGTTAGCACAAGCTGGGTTAGCATGACCTTCATGCAATATCAATATCAGGATACATACCCCAGACCGTGAAAACTCGTCCAGACCCTTGGACTATATGCAACTTTATAGCTTGTCTGATACAAGAGCATGATTCTTTTGTCGATGATCAGTATAAATAAGGTGCAATATAGTCGGTTCGACCAAATGACTTTTTCTCAATTCTCTATTGTCTAATGAAGTCGTTCCTTATACGAGGGCGGATCAAATATAAACGAGACTATCGTTGTAGAGCGCGTTCTATGGGTTGGATCGTGCTACCGCTAGAGGGCGTGTTAGGTGTAGGTGTCAGTAGAATTGAGCAGACGACCGACCTGTATTCATTCCTAGCGTAGTGTACATGAATGAAAAAAACGTACATCCGTCGATTGCGCAACGTATTATTATAAAGTTTCTCGCTCGTGAGTGTGTAAACCCGACCGAGATTTTACACCGATTGACGTCACAGTTCGAGGATCAAACACTTGCAAGATCATGTGTGTTTGCGTGGCATAAGAAATTCATGGAAGGCCGCGAAGAGGTTGAAAATAAGAGCCATGATCGTCGCCCACGGACGAGCATTACACAGCAGAACATTCAAGCCGTTTCTCAACTTCTGGAGGGTGACCAACATTTGTCTGTTTCCGAAATTTGTTCAAAAATAGGCATAAGTTACGGAAGCACTCAATCCATAATAAAGTGTCTGCCCGATGGGTCCCACGTCTTTTGACTACTGAACAGAAGTTGACACGTTTGCACGTGTGTGAGCGGCTCTCAATGAGGTCTGCACAAGAAGTGGACGCATTTTTGAATCGCATCGTTACTTGCGATGAAACTTGGGTACACCACTACATGCCTGAGTCGAAGTAAGCAAGCATGGAGTGGAGGAAGAAAGAATATACCAATTTCCTGCGTCATAATTCGGTTTGATGTGGTTACAGAACGGCCAGGAAGAATTGCTTTTCTTAGACCACTTTGAAGTGCGGATTATTTACATTGAACATTTAAGAGATCTCCCCTTTGAAATTCCAGTCAGTACGGTATTTTTTTTTGAAATCGTGACATTCACAATGAGTCCATTTTAAACTCTGAAAAAATCTTTCATTTTCCTCATTGTCAGAACGAGTACTTGTCGAGTACTTATTCGCTTAACCGACGTCCCATTTTATCCGACATCGGTGCCGCAAGAAAATTAACAACTTTTGAAGGTCGCAAAAACATTCTAAATTCCTCGTTGCGTCGTTCGAATAAGAAATTATTCAACTATTGTATTATGAAATTACTCATTCATTTGACGGAAATTTCAGCTTTTACATATGTTAAACAGCAAGAGGAAGCGACCGGCTCTGACGTTTTCCTTCTTCAAAGATGGGGTGAATGTTTTAAAAAATATTTAAATTTAAAATATTTGGGAAAAAACATGTTGTTTATGTTTAAAATAATACATAACGTAGGCTAGTATCACAAATTAAATCTAGTTCAAAAACTTAAAAAAATATTGTAAAAAGTATTTTAGAAGTTTTTTGCTAAAAATAAAAATAAAAAAGTCACGAATATTGCTGAGAATCATTCATTCATTTGTATTATTTAATTTCGAAGTTAATTTAATTTTTTTTAACATTTGATGAAAGAACATCATAGCAGTGAAAAAAATCTATTCACCAATGACATTATACTGGGTGTTTACTTTGAAGTGAACCATCCAAATATCTGAAGTGGGTACTAATAAACAAAACATCCAGTTCTTCAAATATATGCGACTTCAAGTTTTCAAGGAAGATTAAGAATTAAGAACTTCTGAAGAAGAAAAAAGATCAACACTTGGGAAAAAAAAATCAAAACGAAAAAAAAAAAACCCTCACTTCCAGCAACATCGGTGGCTTTTTTATTTTAATTTGTGTTATTTTATTTGATCATTCAATTTATAGAGGATTAAATAAGAAAAATCAATATTTAATGAAAAATTAAAGATACATTTAATTTTCGTTTTATCCGACATTTTCGGTTATTCGACTCGCGGCCCACCCGCCCCTGTGTGGTATATTCCTTGAGCGAGCAATAAACATCGGTTTGAGAGAATTTCTTGAATTTTTTTATAAATTTGATTTACAATTTTTAATAAAATTTAAAATAACTATAAATTTAATAAATTCATTTTTCTCATGTTGTATTGTGTTTATTCAACATCAATTATTTAATAAAGTCCATATTTACAATACTGTTGTATTTTTATTCACTAAAGTCAACTTTCTTCCCATCTGGACATCTTCAGTAATTATTTTTAAACTGAAATATTTTTGATGTTTTTAATTTTCTAACAATGATTGTCATTAATAATGATTTTTGCTTTTGCTTATTATTGTCTTTGTTAAGCTACATCTAATAGTAGAATTCTCTTCGTCTGTCTGAGCAACACATCTTAGAAAGAAGGCCTGATAACGGAAACGTCATACATCATTAGTCGACCAATGTTACAGCTGCCGCCACATAAGTTGAACGACAGGATGACGTCATTTCTAACGCCAGCCAATAGACGTTAACGGGAAGTAAACCGCTTAGCTATTCCATGAAACACCCGCTTCGTTTTCGAAACATTGTTTTCGTATTTATATTTAGTTTCTATTTTCGTTTTTTTCTTTTAAATAGATAAATGAAATTAATAAATTAATAAATTAAGAAATGACGCAGAATAGTCGACTCGAATGCAATTTGTTTTATATTATGACTTTTAATAGGCTTTCCACGCTTCAACGATATCTCCACCATTACTATAGCAGAACAAGTGCATCATGGGTAAAATCCAGACAAAGCATATTGATGAGATGACTTACTGCGCATGTCAAAAAGATCGTGGCGGCTGCTATAATCCTATTTCTACCAATAATAAGCGTAAATTTGGCCGACTAACGTAACAATATATGACGTTTCCGTTATCAGGCTTTATATCTAGAAGGTGTTGATCTGAGCAACACCACCTAAAGATAAGGCCTGAGCCAACGCCTCTCTAGAAGGTGTTGCCTGAGCCAACACCTCCTAGAAAGAAAGCCTCACAACTGAAAAGTCATACATTGTTACGTCATCATAAGTCGACCAAATTTAGGTCTTACTATTGGTAGAAATACGATCAACAATGGTCGAATTATGATGATGTAACAATATGTGACGTTTCAGTTGTGAGGCTTTCTTTCTAGGAGGCGTTGCCTAAGCGCGAAAACGTCATACATTGTTACATCATCATAATTCGACCATTGTTTATCGTATTTCTACCAATAATAAGCTCTAAATTTGGTCAAACTTATGATAATGTAACAATGCATGATTTTTCAGTTGTGAGGCTTTCTTTCTAGGAGGTGTTGGCGTAGCCCACGAGATAAGACAGGCCCAGGCCAACACCACCTAGACAGAAGGTCTGCGCACAGAAAACGTATGCATTGTTACATCATCATCAAACGGCCAAATTTATGGTTTATTATTGGTAGAAATACGATTAACAATAGCCGCTTTTGTGTGATGTAACAATGTATGATGTTTCTGTGCACAGGTCTTCTGTCTAGGTAGTGTTGCCCAGGCCGTAATCACCGAGAGAGAAGGCCTCTGCGATGAAAAGTAATATATTGTTACATCATCATAGTTAGGGCAAATTTATGGCTTATTATTGGTAGAAATACGAATAACAATGCCCTATGATGATGTAACAATGTATTACGTTTCATCGCAGAGGCCTTCTCTTTCGGTGGTTACGCCCAGGCGCGGAAAAGCACGGCCTCCTAGAAACTACCAGGTCTGAACATGACGTCAATACTGTATTGTTGAAGCACTAAGATTGTGACGTTGAACTAACTTCTATAATAGCACCACCAGTTTGACGTAGTAATGTTTTATCTTTTCCATGTTCAGGCCTGGTAGTATCTAGAAGACCGTGGGAAAAAAATCACCTGATCATTTTAGTCCGAATACCAATGTAACCTTCATTGTTTCCAACAAACGAAAAATTGCTGAGTGTTAAAATCCAAGATGGAAACAATGAAGGTTACATTGTTATTCGGACTAAGATGATCAGGTGACTTTTCCGTGGCAGGGCAACGCCTCCTAAAGATAAAGCCTGAGCGCGAAAATGTCAGACATTGTTACATCATCATCATCCGAAGATACGTTTAATTGCATTTCAGGGCTTATTATTGGTAGTAATGCGATTAAGGTGTTGGCTTAAGTCGTATCTGTCTACTCGGTAATCTGTGGCACCACCACTTCAACGTAACAATGTTTTATCTTTTCTATGTTTCAGGCTGGTAGTTTCTAGAAGGCCGTGGTCTGAGGAGTCTGTCCAACACCACCTCTACTCAGGGAGTCTCTCTAGGAGGTATTGGTCTGTCCGAGGAACAAAGAATATTACAAAAATCCGTCCTAAGCCAGGGATTGCTGTGGCAAGACAATACTCCGTCATTGTTGTGAATTAAATAAATAAACTGAAAAATGTTTAGTGTTGATTTTTTATATGCAGATGGACAGTAAATTGTTACAGAATATAAGTTTTGAAAACTATTGGTGCTCAACTTTCATTTCATTACCCTTCAACCTGTATGGTTGTTATTGCACCCTTCATGGTACCTTGGTTATAAAGGCACTCTACTGTGTATGATGTTGCAGCGCCCCTTTTTACCCTGGTGGCAACCGTATGCATTAATAAATTTTCCGTTGGAATTCTCTTTCCCATGCTCTGCATAGCCTATAGACCCTATACACAAACTTTCATCACTCTCGGTGCAATAACGCAGTCTGCAGCCCGCGCAGAAGTGGCGAACTTTAATTATAACCACCCGGTATATTAGTCCGAATATTTAATTGCCATACCTTGTATTTTCTAAAGGTTTTTTTTGTTTATCAATAATATTTGCAGGGCATTATCTTTTAAATTTCTTTTGAAGGAGTTTAGAAAATGAATTCATGAAACTCGGGACTGTACTAGTTAAAAAAAATTTCCAACTAGACTGTAAAGCATTCATTTACACAATCATAAACAAATTAAGATTCATAAATAGCTCAAGTTAATGGCTTATATAGCTTTGTTTTCTAAATGAAATTATTTAAATGTCGTTCTTTTTTTTGGGAGAAGAGGGATTATATTTTCTTTATTTTTAGAATTACCTAACACAGTAGTTATTGGCCATAAAATGCAAGCAGGATTCACAGCAGCATTTAATTAATTTTATTGCTTTGGTTCTCACTTTTTACTTTATCCACTTTTATTTTGTATTTTTATTTATCCTAGATATTTTAAAGATGTTTGTACACAATGTTTAATGGCAATTCAGAGTTCTGAGATGGCACTTTTTTTATTTTTTTAACTTTTTTCATCGAAGGCTCTATTTAACCTCTACTTCTAAGGTATTTTGTGTAATTCGAGACCAAGAACCTGGTTTCGTTCCAACACTGATTGGCTTCATCTAATTCACAACAAACGAACAATAAAACATTAATTCTGACATTACTCACGATCCTCAAAAAAAGAAACGGTATAAATGAAGCATTTCGTCAGCCTAAGAAATATTATTGTGAATTCTTGTTACGAGCGATGTTTATCGAATTCCTTTTTTACTTATTTCTTCCCCAATTCTCAACTCATTGCCATTCTTCACCTGGAACAATTTTTATTTTTCAGAAACTCTGTGTTTTTTCGTGTACTGGATTATGAACTACCTCATACAAGATTTTCTCTCTTTCTCATGGCTTTTATTTAATATTTGAACAATGTCTGAAAATAAATTAACAACATTTGTTGTTCTTAGCTTTCTTCTGAATTTTTTACCGGGGCATGAAATGTACGATTTCGCCTACGTCGGAAGATTTTGTACTAATTCCAAGAACACCATCGTCTCCACCGGCGACATGGACATCGAACAGTGCGAAAGGAAATGTGAAAGAACGCAATACTGCAAATCTTACAGGTAGAATAGATGTTTTAATATTTTCTATATTAATCAAATAACAATATAAAGAAATAATAAATTGATGACAAGGGGAGGAAAAACAAATCCGCGATCTGCACTCGATCTATCGCTGGCACTGCTCTTACAAATGGAGCTATCGCGGAGGTCCCTGGCATAGTCCCTGGTTCGAGTCCAGGTCGCAAATATTTTTCCTTCTCTTGTTTTCTTTATAAAATAACAATAATTTTTTAATGATGACGTTATACTTTTGATTATCTATGTGTCCAACTTGAAAAGAAAGTAGTCAATAAAGTATTTATTGAACACCAATTCTCCTACCTGGAATGTTGGTAGTTGCATATAGATCGATAATAGCAAAGAAATCCATAAAGATCAGTTAGGTTCATTTTTACAAATTTCGTATTATGTAATCAACAAGACAAGAACGAAAGGAAACCACTAATCCACATAAGATATTTATTAAGACGTATACGCTGAAGAAGGCAGCTTGGCTGCCGAAATGCGCATACGTCTTAATAAATATCTTAAGTGGATTAGTGGTTTCCTTTGTTCTTGTCAAGTTGTGTCCACAGTTTCTGGCTCCATTTGCTCTCATTATATAATCAACAAGAACGCCTGGACACGTTTAATGGACACTGGACTTTCATCGAATTGCGGACTCTGGATTAGCATAAAAATTTCAAAAAGCAATGTTTCCAAATACTCAACTATTCAAAAATTAAAAGAATGAATAAGGCGTGTCAAGAAATTATAAATAAACTCTGCAGTCAGGGTTTTGAAACATTTATTTCGAACAAAATAGTTTTAGGAATAGAGTTGTATTTTGAATGTCTGCACAGTAAATAAACAAAATATCACACATTTGTAGCAAATAGTTTTCGAATAAATGAAAAAAATAGGAATAATGTGGAATTTAGCTGTCAAGAAATTATAAATACACCCCTTCCAGAAGTGTTACAGCCAACTGCAGTAGGCTACAACATATGCAAATCAGTTCAAGGTATGCCTAAAACTAAGCGAAAATTCCACAATGCTACGTGTTACACATAAATCCAGCAGAAGTGAGAAAAGTTTACTTTCTAAAAGGACAAGAGAAATCATACAGATATATTGCAGTAAAAGTGGGACAATCTATTGGTGCCATTCAGAATATCTTCAAAAAAGATAACCAATATGGGAAAAACAAAAGGAGTGGACGAAACTGCCAAAACTGACAGAAAGGACCAAGAGGAAAGTTTTTGATCTAGCAGGCAAAAAAGGAATGTCAACAAGGTCAACAGGAGGTATCGCGATATACGGCTTCCTTACAGTGCTCAAGCTCTAGATACAGCGTTGCCAGGTGTACGATTTTTTTTAAAGCTCTTGTCTTTGTTTTCATTGTTTTGTGCATTGTTTAATAATGTCCAACAAAGGATAAGGGCTTTAAAAAAAATCGTACATCTGGCAACGCTGTCTAGACATGCGCAATACAAAATTTTTCTCCTTCCTGTGGGCAGTGTGTCTCTTCGTACTAAATCCAAATACAGTTTTCTTTTTCTATTTTCAGAATCTGGAGGGAATGGATGAAAGTTGTCGTTTTATCCATGGATACATGACTAAGGGCCGGTTCATTATCTACTTTCTCAGCTGAGACTTCTCAACTGAGTGTTCAGCAACAATACAGTGGCATTGTTGTAACCAAGTGTTCCTCATCTCAATAATACAACTCCATTGTTGTTGAAGACTCAGTTGAGAACACTCACTTGAGAAAGTAGATAATGAACTGACGTGAAGTTTTTCTTTTTTCTAGTATCCGAATTATATCTGTGAGTTACACACTGATACTTAGACATATTTCAAATATAATAGCAGAACAGCATGTGCTTCTCCTCCATTTTGAAATTCTGCCCACGTCATTAACTGCACACAGCGCATGCGCTGTGCATGAGCCGTATTACTACAGTGGGCTTTGGTCGTATGCTCTGAGGAATGCTCTAGACAAGGAAGTCGCATATCGCGATACCTCCGCGAGTGAAATAGATTCTGAAGTGTCACTTGTTACTGTGGCAAATGTATTGAAAAGCAACAAAAATATTGCATACATCAAACTTCAAGCCAAACCAAAGCTTACTGCGAAACTGAAACAAGCAAGGCTGGAATGGGTCAAAACACACATGGACTAAAAGGATAAATGTAGCTGCGTACTTTTTTCCGATGAGAAAAAATTCAATATAGATGGGCCGAATGGTAATAAGGGATATTGGCACGATTTAAGAACGGAACCTAAGGAACATTTCAGTAGGCAAATGGATGGTGGTGGTGTTCTGGTTTGGGCTGCATTCGGCTCGGGTGGTAAGACAGATCTTGTTACAGTGAATGGAAGGGGATTTTGTACAATCGTACAATCACTTGATAGTGGCAGATCTAGAACTTAAACAAGGGTGGGCGGGGGATAATCAGGTGGTTTGGCTTATATAAGTTATTTCGAATAGCCACCTCCTGTGGTCTTTCCTATATTGAAGTTTCTAAATGTAAATTTGTAAAACTATTGCAGTATTAAAAATCATTACAATTTATCTAATTGGCGCATGTTTCGGACCAATGGGGGGGGGGGGGTAATAGCCCCAGTAGCCTCCCCCCCCTTAAATCCTCCACTGCTTGATACCCTTTAATTCCAACAAGACAATACTCCATGCCATACATCGCAATCAACAAAATAGTGGTTTGGAGAGCAACAAATAACTGTCGTCCGGACCTAAATCTGGTGGAGAATGTGTGGGTAATGTTAGTACACCCGTTTTATGCAAACAACAGGAAATATTCACATATCAAATGATTTAAAAGTAACCATTTATCGTGCAAGGGACAAACTGAAGGGCACGCAATTAAAAAAAAAATTGGTTGAAGGCTTTCCTGATCGAATATTTAAGTTGATTAGAGCAAAGAGCGGCTTCATTAAGTATTAGCAGCATTAATTCAAAGTGGTAGGCTAAGTTTTGACGGGTGTATTTATAATTTCTTGACAGTAAAATTCTGCATTTTTCCTATTTTTTCCATTTATATGAAAATTATTTGCCACAAATGTGTGATATTTTGTTTATTTACTGTGCAGACATTCAAAATGGGATTTCTGTTCATAACACTATTTTGTTCGAAATAAATGTTTCAAAATCCTGATTGAAGACATGGCTTAAAGAAAGAAAATAGAAGAGTAAAAAAATTTCACAGTTCCTGGAGGAACAGTTCATTGAAGAAACGGCTCCGCCAAAATTTGTAGGAAGGAACTTTGATTTTTAAGTCATTAGCAGTTGAAAGCATTGGCATGTTATTTAAAATGACGTCATTCAAGAGAGTGTGATTTCATAATGACAGCATAAAAAATTCTAGATATCATATTGTGGCATTTTTAACACACTTTATTCTACTTGCTTTGTCTGTCTGTTTGTTTAGGTGGAGTTTTGTAATCGATATTAAAGTTACTTCCTATTAACCGACTGACTTGAAATTTTGCATACTTACTTATTCCTGATGACAATTGATCAATTAGTGACAATTAATTAATTCAACTTTTTTATAAAGACTTTACCAATAGATGGTGTTAAAGTGTGTTAAAAAAATTTTTGTTATCCTTACTTTTATTATTTTTCGTGTCTGATTTATTTTTTTGACTATATTTTATTTTTAAAGTGCAAGTGGAGATATTTTTATTAATATCCTCAACACCAACAATTAAACTAAATTTAAATTTTAATGTAAAAGAACTTAAAACCTCAAATCCTCTTTATTTCTTTTCTTAAAGAATCATGCGTCATATTTCTTTATTTTTTCCTCGTGATTTGCTAAAGTATTTGTGCACATTGAGTCTGATATAAGTATAGCATTTCTTATGTGAGAATCTAGTAAATAAATGACTTGGCTCAGAAACCCAGTTATGTCGAACGCATTTTCTAAAAGCAACACGATGATATCAATTTTTGGAGAATATTATAAGTGAATTCACAAAACTAAAAATGAATTAAAAAAAAAAAGATTCAGTCGTCTCTCAGTAAAAAAAAATCTGATATAAAATTAAGTATTTTGGAGGAACTAGTACGTATTTTGTCGTAACTTGTACACCAAAATACTTAACTTTATATCAGATTTTTTTTTACTGCGAGATGACAATCTTTTTTTAAAAAAATTCATTGAAGTAATCTGATGACTAAGATCATATTATGCTGAGTACATTATTGAAAGATAAATTATTAAATATATATTATTTAAAATGAATAGCACTCCTTTAATTAAAATAGGACAAAATTAAAATAAATAATAAAAAAAACAATGAAAAAAGTCACCCGAGTAAAAGTTTAAGGACGAAATATAAATGAAACACAGGACTTGTGAAGAAACTTAGATGAAACACAGAAGATACACAGAAGAGACGAAGATCAGATGAAACACAGAAGAAACACAGAATTTATTATTTATTTTAATTTTGTCCTATTTTAATTAAAGGAGTGCTATTCATCTTAAATAATATATAAATTATCACTACTCCTACGTTTATAATAAATTATTAAACATTATAAGAAATATAAACTTTATCAATGATGACCTAAAATAGCATCTTAAAATTGTCATATATCAGCTTAAAAAGAGGATTTTTAATTTTTTTTTGTTTTCTCAAAGGACAAAAAATTAAATGACATTAAGTCAAATGAATGCAGCGAAGTCACGATCACATCATAGATTCCGATTTAGACAAGGAAAAATTTCCTTAATGAAACTTGAGAAGAACTGAAATACTTTTATTGGAAAAGCTATAAGGAAATCGTTTCATATGAAAATTATATCGCTCTTCTTAATTGTGCGATAATAAAACGGGAAAATAAAAATACTAACGAAAACAAGCTACATCATTCACGAAACATACTTAAAATGTTTATTGTTTTCATAAAAAAAATCGACCCCTAAGAACGACTTATTTTTAGCGCTAAAGGCCATAAAGTATTTGTTGCGGCAAAACATATCTCAAAATTTCATTATAAAACAAAAACATATTTATTAATATTAGAGGTGAAGGTGGAATCGTGGCTCCCTGCTGGTAAATTGACCTTCCAGCCCAATAAACTAAAGCTCTACATATACCACAGAGCTTATAGTTTATATAAAGCTTTACAATAAACCAACTAGCAATGCCAACTAGGAAATGGATAGAATTTATTCAACAATTATAAAAAAAATAGTGGCGGATTGTTCAATAAATAAGCGTACAGAATTATTTGAAACCTACCAACATGTTTTTGTATTTAAAGGGACTACTTAGGCTATTTTTAAGCCTAGATTAGGTTACAAATCTTCCTCATTCGGTCCGGATTTAGCATTATCTTCTCAAAACAGCATTACAAGTAATTAAAAAATCCTGTGTGATAAAGGAGCGCAACTTTGATTTCGTAGCAACCAAAAAAATTTTACAAAAAATGACAGGATTAAAAGAGATGCCCTACTGTCGAGAGAAATTATGTCGAGAAATAGCTTTTGAAAAATCTGATACTTAATTTTGTTATCAATCATGTTTTTTGAGCACTGAACCATTTTCGTATGTTTGAGAAATATTTTCTTATTTTAAGCGTAAGAAGATATTTCTGATATCATTACATCACGGATTATAGTGGTTCATTTTCTTTTCATTAGTTTCAAGACAAATGTGTGCAAGCTATTTTCTCGTCGAGATGATCTGCTCCTTCCGTGTCCAGTCGGTAATACCCCCGAATTAGAAATGCTCTTCACACAGGTGAGGGAAAACAATCCTTTTCATCTCGTCATTGGTATGGGGAGGGAATGGCTAAGCTTCTGCAAACTTATCTTCTATAGTCCATTTCAAAAGTATGAAATACCCGAAGTTAAATGCATTCTAAGCATTAAAAAATTCACACAGCCTCGACCAAAATAACTTATGAAATTTATTCAACTGCTCTCTATGTTATATGAAAAATGTTATATGCACTACATTCAAGGAAATAAATATTTGAAATTATTCTTATGAAAACACTTGTTTCAAAAAGTTTGTAATAATTTAAAATTTATCAATTAAAAGCCCAGGATGCAAAATTTCAAGCACGATTCAATTACTATATGATGGGATAATACATTTTTCATCAGTGGGAGGATCATTAAATGAACAGTCGTGCATCTTTGAGCGTAATATACAGGGTATCCAAAAAGTCTGGTAACATGCATAGTATCTCAAAGCTGTCAGGTACAGCTTCAATGCAATTCAAATGTGTTAGAAACCTCAGCCAACCTGGCCAGCCCAACCTGACCTTGACTGACCCTTTCTCGCCCATTTTAGACTAATTTTGTGTTGCACTACATGGTAGCAATCGGTAATTTTTCTCTATCTTTAATAGTTTTCGAGTTAGCAAATGGATGACCTTAAATTTGGGAGTCAAAGTCAAATTTGAATGCGGCAATGAATTCCCAACCCCCTATTTCCTATAAACCACACTCATCAGATCAAGCCTACTTGGCAGCTTTGAGATATCTGTCATGTTACCAGACTTTTTTGGAACCCTGTATAATCAAAAACAATTTACAACAAAAATGGGCAAATTCCACAAGTCTCGGAAAGCTGAGATTCCACAAATCTCGAATTTTAATCATTGAATTAAATACAAAAAAAACTTGACCAAGCTAAATAGCAAATCAATTAAGAAGAAGTCAAAAGACAGTTAGCAGAATTTTAAAAAGATTGAGAGAAGATCAAATTGCGAAGGTGAGAAATCGAAGTGGTCGACCAAAAGCATTCAGTAATCATGATCATAACGAAGACTAAATCATGTTGTGAAAAAATATGCACATTTTACAATTCATGAGATCTCGTGATCTTTTAGCATTCCTAAATATAAAATTTCCATGTAATACAGCTTACAGGTATTTAAATGCAATGAATCTCACGTTGTCATTAAAAAACCTCTTCTAACATCTACTCAGAAGAAAAAACGTCTTCACTTGGCCAAAATATTTGAGAATTGGACCCCCGAAATTTGGTCACAGATCATCTTCAGCGAGTCCATGTTTTGTCAAAATGTCAACAAAAGAAATCATGTATGGAGAGATATGAAAGGTGCTGCTATACCTTCAACTGTCAACCGAGAAGTAAAACACCCTTTAGGTTGATATGCAGACATTTTGATGGTCAAGGTGTTGATGAACTGTGTTTTGTGAAGATCAGGATCAATACTAAAGTTTATAGTAAAATGATGGAATTCTTTCTCATTCCAAGCATTGAGAAGCTCTGTTCGTTTGATGATGTTATCTTCCAACAGGATTGTGCATCAGCTCATATATGTAAAAAAATCAATCAATATTTTCAGAGAAAAAATAACTGTTCTGAAATGGCCAGGAACAGAGTCAATCGAAACTCTATGGGCAACCATGAAGAATAGAATCCAGAAACAGTGACTAAGAAACAAAAGTGATCTCATTGAATGCATCAAAACTTTTTGGAAAAATATTCCACAGGAACTTTACTTTGACCTTATTAATAGCATGCCCAAAGGAATTTAGGCTGTTATTAAAGCGAAACGTCACTTTACGAAGTGGTAAAAATCAGTTATCCCAATTTTTGAAACAAGTGTTTTCATACGAATAATGTCAACATATTAGGACCATGAATGTAATGGTTATTTTATGAAGAGAGAACCATTATGTTGTTTGTAATTTTTTAAATTGCTTAGAATGCATTTAATTTAGGATATCCTAAATTTTTGAAACGGACTGTATGTCAAATTTAAACGAATGTAATCACTGCAGCAAGTACTCTTTCCTCAGTGTCTACCATGTTAACATTATTTTTAGTGTTTTTTCACTCAAAATTTCATGGAATTTTTGTTACATAATTTATTTATGTATAATTCTCATTTTTATTTCAATTGCAGCGTGCGTATATCGGTGTTACCGCCAAATCAAGCAAGTGGTATTTTTTTGTAATGAATTTTTTTTTTTTGCAAATTTAGAATTTTAATTACTGTATAGTCCAGTAATCAAATTTCACTGGAGTAGAATATCAGTTAAAGAATTCTAAAGATCAAGACTGATTTAGTTCTCAAGTTATTCTCTATTATTTTTCAAACTTTAGATCCTTTGATAGATCTTGCCACATTCAGGCGAACAGCAATGAGCACCGCCATCAGATACTCCCATCCTAGTTTTGCTGTCGACGGGTTTTACGGCGAAAATTTCAAAGAAAACAACAGCATCGCCTGTGCCATCTCCAGTCCCGGTATGAAAAAATAAATTAATCTACGAGGGGCGATTGATAAATAAGGTCTCCATGGCTGTAACTTTTTT
>JAHWFO010059370.1:1094510-1106405 GCA_023313115.1 Rhysida immarginata
TAGTTTTTTTTTATGGCCATGTCAAAATGGAACTTTAATTATAAAGATCTTGTATATGTAATGGAAAATCTTTTAAAATTAGAGGTTCAGTATCTTAAACGACGCCTTTTTTTTACTGCGTAATTATTTAATGCGAACAAAGTTACATAATATAGTATAATTTTTGTAAAACTTTTGTTTTTACAGTGTATTTTAAGGCCTCATTAAACTTCATTCGTAAATAAAATACACAAACTCTCTTTTCCACGATATTCTGCTTGAATTTGAGTTTAGATTAGCTAGTATAGAGAACAAGACAAATTAGGTGTTAGTGGATGTAAAAATTTATACGATAATGCTATAGTAAAAACTAGCTTTTTTGAATAAAATGATTTATTTAATCCTTACAGCCGCAGATTTAAGTCCTTGGTGGCAAGTGGATTTAAGTGGGATTTATGAAGTTCACAGTGTTATCATCTATGGTAGAAAAGAACAGCATAAAGGTAAGCAATTTTTACCTTGTTATGGTAAAGGAGTTATCTATATCAACACTTTTCAACCTTTTTCCTCTTGCGTTCCACCTAATCCTTTAACAAAACCTAACTAAAATAATGTATGCAGCAATGATATATATATTACAAGGTGATACCCAAAATTTCCCGAAATTGTTTTATTTTGACCGAACCGTAAGAGAAACACGAAGTTTTGCTGATAGATTGTGTTAAGTGTACGTCTCAGCTGTAATTGTGCCAAGCGGTGTCATCCTATGTCCACGTAATTTTGGGTTTGACCGTGTGTTGGTCGTGTTGTGATTCTTGATATTAAAGCTGAAGAAATGTGGGGCTGAAACCCAGAGACTTTTTCTTGATATTAAAGCTGAAGGAAGCTTTTGGTGAACAAGCCTTAGGCCAAACCCAAACATTTGAGTGGTTTAAGCGTTTCAAAGATGTCGGGAGTCTGTGGAAGACGACAAGCATTCTGGTCGACCGTCAACAAGCACACCTCTGGAAATGATCACGAAAGTATGTGACGTGATCCGAGAGGCCCGAACTCCGACCATCCACGATGTTTGCGATCACCTTGGACGGAACGTTTTGAGACGATTGAGGGAAAACGTGAAACGCAAAAAGCCAGAGATGTGGAAGAAGAAAGACTGGTTGCTCTATCACGACAGTGCTCCGGCGCACACATCGCTCGCTGTGAGGTACTTCCTCGCCAAAAACAATATGACCGCTGTTCCCTGGCACCCTACGATTTCTACTGCTTCCGAAAATTGAAATTGCGGTTAAAAGGGCGGTGATTTGACTCCATTGAAGTGATCCAAGCGGAATCGCAGCAGGTGTTGAACATGTGCTCCAACCTGGGAACTTCTAGAAGTGCTTCCAGAAATGGACGAACAGTTTAAGTTCATTTTTTTTTTTTTGTTTCTACTAAAAAACTAAAAGTTTATTTTCCTTTTTATTTCCCCCCCCCCCTTTGTAAAATCCTGGTTACGTCTCTGGAGAGGTCCATCGCTTCTCGCTGTTGTCTCCAATTTCTGCGTCGACCGTCTGCTTATGGTGCGTTGAGAGATATTATTCTGTGGTCCAGTATTGTACTCCACGGTTGGTTGACGAGTCGTGACGTTTCTATTCGCACGAACAAGCATTCCCATCCTAGGCTATCCCCTTGGATCGACGAGTCGTTTGCGACCACAGGCTTGTCTCTGGCTGGTTGTTTTTTGGTTGTTTAACCAGTCATGGTAAACCCTTGAAATGGTTGTTCGGGAAAAGCCTAGAAGACGTGTGGTTTCGGAAATATCACCTCAGTCCACCTCGCCGGGCACCAACTATCATCCGCGTTCGAAGTCGCTCAGATCCTTTCTTTCCCCATGGTGACGGATATACCGCTTGCAGTTGACAAGTGTGTTCTCGCTTTATATTGTTACCGAGTGTCACGTGACCAACTGATACGCATAATTGCTATGGCAACGGATTTGCATAGTCATGGGTGTGGTACCCAAGCAAAGATGTCTAGAAGAGATTAGCCACTCCTCATCCAACAACGTGACCTATCAGTTAAGATACCTGAAACTTTACCCAGGATGATGTCGGTGGTTCGGGGACCTCGTCATACGCCTACTGGTTGCGCTCTGCAAAACAAACTGCACCATTACAATAAACCATGCATACAGAATTAACGTTTAAAAGGGACTCTTTAATAACGCAAATTCTCATCTGCTTTACATAAGACCATCTCCCAGTGCAATCAACAACTATTAGTGTCCTTAACACCCAGCCGGTTACACTTAAATATACCAGAGTTAACATTAATGGGTCCCTTAAATTACGCATTAGCCAAATTAAAAACTATTCCACAGGGAACCACTAGGGCTAGAGCTTCTCTGGTGGCTCACCTACGTACCCCAGGACAAGAGAGGGATCCTTTGTGCAATACGTTCTGCGACTAATCATCCCGTCCAGGGAGGCAACAAATATGTGCTGTGTGACGGACTCCAGCGGGCCCGCCCGCCTCAACCAGGCTTCAAATATTCCACTGGTCAACGCAGGACGCGTTGTGTGCCCCTTTTTATAATCAACAGGGGGAGGAGCACTGAAACCACCGTAAGCCCAGCTCAGGAACAGAGCGTTCGCACGACTACTTGTACAAACAACAAATGGACGACCGTCTCCACAGCCTAACCCAACGGGTTCCTAAGCCTGCGTTCTGGACGAATATCCCTGATTACGGACGCAATTGCAACTAACTCCTCCCACTATATTCAGCCACATACCTCACAAACCATGTACCACTCAAGAAATACATACATGTGTAAGAGACAAAAACTTATCTTCAATCATCGATAACAGTAGTCTATACACATAGGTTTATAGATTACCAATGTTTTATACAACCAATCTTGGAAACTTCGTTCCTGTCTTGGATCACGTCAGCGAAAGCGTTCACGTGTATAGTGGAAAACGCAGCTTTAGCTGAAGAACCGGCTCAGAAGACCGACAGTCAGACATCAGGAGAGCACAAACGAGAGGGACCCTGAAGCATGGAGAAACGGGGCAGGGAAGCAAAAAAACGCCCACCGCTCAACCGCGGACACTCAGGGCCGACGATAAATCTCTTGCCATTCCATTCTCAACACAAGGTTTCCTTTAAGAAAATATAGTTACTGTTAAAAAAACAACAACATATACTTGGCACAACAAACTTTTAAGCGTCTAGTAATACTCAAATTGATTATCGTTCCACATGGCCAACAGACTTCGAGCAAGTCTCCAAAATCTTTTACTTCACCACATACAACTTTTCATGGCGACCGACATTCCAACTCTCTTTCTACAGACAATCTGTCTCTTTTCTTTAAACAACACAATCACAAATTAAAACAACAAACTTCCCATAACAACCGCAAAAACAACAATGCATTGTCGCTGTCGTTTTCTTATAAAACAATAACGGCCTTGCAAATTAAATATGAACTTCTCACTATAAAAGACAACAATATCATTATACACCACAGAATTCTATTACTCACATTTTAAATAAAAAAATAATACAGCAGAACAATTCATTAAATAAATATAGAGAGCAATTTCTCTTTTCCCAAAATTACTGAAGTTAGTTCTTCACTGCACTGAAACGCATGCTTAAATAAAAGAAAACAGCCCTACACATAATACCCAATAAAATAAACATAAGCTGCTTCACCCATAAACACCACCATCACACACAACATTCACATTGACAACACAAGCAAACCGCAACACACGGCAAAGCCATTGTCTCCTGCCAGGCGTACGGACTATACTGACAAGTGTTCCTAATAAACTGGCCACTCAGTGTATATTACAGCAAATGATAATTATATGGTAGCTCATGAATTAACTGATGCAGATATTTTGGAATATGTGATGCAGCCTGAAGACTTAAATCTTAATGATTCTTCGTCTGATGATGAATTTGAAGTGACATTTGTCGTTATTTCTAATAAACAGCTTTATCAGCAATCTTAACTTTAAAACAATAAACAATCGAAAGAAAATGTCCCCAATTCCATTTTAGATAAAATTGATGACATAAGCAAATATTGCAATAACTGCTTGCAAAAGTTTAATACAAACATGCTTACAGCTGTATTATTTTATTTTGGAAATAAATCATTTTCTGTTTGTTATAACGAGGGTCCCTTTCTGTTTGTTATAACGAGGGTCCACCTGTATTCTTTAAGGTCACTTTTTTATCACGTGAAATTGATTTGAAGGGGTCCACGAAAAAGCCCGAAAAGTTGACACAGCCGAGCTAAGACCTTGATGATCATATTTCTGAAAACCGAATTTGAAAAAGTTATCGTGCAAACGGCAGCCGGGCGGCCGGATAAACGTACAGATCAAGCGTGCATTCTTATAAGTAGCTTTTTGAAAAGAAAAATTTATCTAATAGCTAAATAATTAACTCTCTATGTATTTGTAGATTTCTTACATAACGTCGAAGTAAGACTGGGCCTGAGTGACATGATGAGGAGGAAGTCGGTGGACGCTCAAGAGGACGAAGGCATCGTCGTCGTCAACCCATTGTGTGGGAGGAGAATTAAGGAGCCCATCAAGAGATGGCGGACGACCTTTCAATGCGACAAGAGACTCGGCAGATTCGTGAGCGTTCGAATGATCAATTCGTGTGACCGGTCACGAGAAAATTGCTTCCCTAACAATTTCACTCTCACGCTATGTGAAGTGGAAGTTTTAGGCAAAATTCAAGTGGAAAGCTATCGTTGTAAGTCCGGGATGGCTCGCTATGAATTTTTCAAAACATTTGTTCTATTGGTAGATATATCTGATTTATAATAAATATCCCCCAATTTTAGACATTAATTAAAAACAAATAAATTTCTCCTTTATAAAGATTAAAAATTCTCAAATAAAATAATAAGGTCAACTTTAATTAAGATTTTATACCTTATTAATTATTTTGATCCTTTTAAAGCAGAAATTTATTTGTATTTAATTAACTAGTAATATTACTTCCATTAAATAATTTAGATATTTTTATAATTGAAGCTTTGCATTTACTTCAATTTATTTGTTTGACGACACATTAAGCGTTTATCTATTAACCATACTAAATGAGTAAAAATAGTCCTTTTAATTGCGAATTGATTTTTAATTTTTCTTTAGCATTTTGAATTGATGGAGAATCTATACCTATGAGAGTTCTATTTTTCTTTTTTTTTTAAAGATGAAAATGCTGCACTGGGGAAAATCGCCTCGCAAAGCTCGACTGAATACGGAGTCAATGCCCACTTGGCGATCGACGGCGAAACCGAACACCAACCTCAGCCTTGCACTAAGTGTGCGACAATCTCAGGTGAAAATTGGAGATTGAATGTGATAGTCAAGGCTTAGTTTTAATTCGATCACATTAAGTTTTCGACTTTCTGCTCTTCCAATCATTTTTCACGAATATGTCCTACATCAAATAAAAATTAATTGAATATACAAAATAAAATATTGTAAACACTTCAAGAAGGAGCTTTAGCTGTGAAGCAGAAATACAACAAGAAATTAATCCGCCCTGAGGTCATCTATTTTTATCCTTTTATCTCACTTTTTAACCCCCCTCCCAAATTTTTTAAATCGAAAAATTGATTTTTTGGAACGTAGTTTTTAGAAAGTGTAAAAGAATGATCTTCTTTCGTTTCTCATCATTTACGATCGAATGATATATCATGTGCCACCCCCCACAACTCCGACCCCATCGGGACAATTTGGCCCAAACTTCATAGTAATGGAGAATCTTGGTTAGAGGAATCTGCATACCAAATTTCACTAATTTATATGCATAAATACACGTAGACCTTTTGGTCCCCTCTAATTTCCACCCCCGAAACTACGACCCCATTGGGCTAATCAAAAACCAAACTAAATAGTGAAGGTGCACATGCCCATAGTAAGATACATTCCCAATTTCGGAAATTATGAAGGGAACGGATAGACGGACATTGTGAAACATTCCTCCGCTACTTAATAATTACACTGGTCATACACTTTTTGCTGCCAATCATTTAAAAGTCATTTTATGGTAAATTTGTTGCACTGATTACGAATTTGACATCAGTTTTTCAAATTGGCTCTAGTTTTTGAGATATTACATATAGTTCATTTTCTACGTTTCAACGTGTATATTTTTTATTTATTTATTTATTTTAGTAATTTAATACGTCCATCCAGGGCCTGTATGGCCTCAGGCCAACGAGTTGGGTCCCTGGATGAACCTGGATTAGCGACTGCTGTATGATGGTCGCAGCGGCCGGGGGAGGTAAAGATTGTGAATCACGGATGGTCACCCATCCAGTGACTAGCCGTGCCTGGTGTTGCTTAACTTCTGATACAACGTTTCAGTTAAAGCCCACCAGGCCGCGGCCTCCCCCCAGAATTGCAACTTTGACAAATGTAGGTATTCTAGACTAATTTGAGTGTGCTGATTCCAAATCCAAACTCCAAATTTCTCTATCACGTAAGGATGTTAAGTTTCAGTGGTGTAAAACAGTCTCATAATGTCAAATTTAAATAATGGCTATCATTAAAATTTAAACTATAATTCGAGATCCTAACGTGATAGGGAAATTTGGAGTTCAGATTTGGAATCAACACATTCAAATTAGTCTAGAACACTTATTTTCCCCAGTAGCAAAAATGTTGTTGACCAGAGCTATTGGCATGCATTTTGTTTGTAAGCAATAGTTTTTGCAGATTACAAAAAAAAACTAGAGCCAATTTTGCATTTTCACGGTCATATTCGTGTTCAGCACATAAAAATTGATACAAAATGACTCAATTTATTTTGATAAAAATGACTTTTGTAAAAATTTGTTGACCAGTGTTATTAATGTAATATGAGCAATTGAAGAATCCTGCGTCGACAAAGCAATCGTTGTGTGCGCATGCTCACGCCAACAATGCTTAAAAAATAAACAGAAAGTAATAGGGTATTCATTCTTGACGTAGCCTATGAAAAAGACAGGCCCCCGGCCAACGCCTCCTAAAGGTAAGGCCTGAGCGCGAAAACGTCATACATTGTTACATCATCATCCGAAGATACGTTTAATCGCCATACTACCAATAATAAGCCCTGAAATGCAATTAAACGTATCTTCGGATGAAGAGGTAACAATGTCTGACGTTTTCGCGCTCAGGCCTTATCTTTAGGAGGCGTTGCCCCGGCGCGGAAAAGTCACCTGACCATGGTAGGCTGATCAACAATCCAACCTTCATTGTTTTCAACAAACGAAAAAATACTGATTCTTAAAATCCAAGATGGAAACAATGAGGATTACATTGTTATTCAGCCTAGGATGATCAGGTGACTTTTCTGCGCCGTGGCCTGTCTTTTTCGTCGGCTATGCATTCTTGACGAATGACGTTACATAACATGCCATTATCTTGGTATCTTTATGGTAACTGTTGTAGCCGAGCTAAGATCTTGAGGGTCATATTTCTGAAAAAGAATTTGAAAAAGTTAATCCGTTTTCAAGTTATCGTGTAAACGGCGGAGGGATAAACGTACAGATCAAGCGTACATTCTTATAAGTAGCTTCTTGCTAAAGCTCCTAATAAAGCAATAAACGGTAAAATTTCGCTTCTTCGAATAAAATTTGCTAAGATTTTTATTTGTTTGCTTCATCTGAGATTTTAAACTCCATGAAAGACATCATAAAAGATAACTTTAAAAAACATAATTTTCGCTAATTTTTTTATTAAAACTTTTTAGGTGGCAGTTTTGGAACACTATTTTGGTGGGAAGTCGACCTCATGGCCGAATACGTTGTAAATTTATTTATCCTTTATTTACCTTATGAGCCTAGAAGTATGTATATTTGCTTACCATAGAACGAAGTACAGTCTATTCCAAAACAGTTTTCACTTAGGTCAGCTTAATGATGTTCGGCTTCCTTGCAATACATTAAACCAATGAGGTTAATACTATTACAGAATTTAAAAAGTAATTAGTAAAAATATCAATGTTCGAAACACAGAAAAAAATAAAATAAATATTTATTTCTTTGTTTTTAATAAGTGCGTTAAATATTTCATCTGCAAAGGCTATCTTATTGAAATAGAAAGCAGCGATTAATCTTTTCAGATAAAATTACGGTAATAAGCCCACACAGCCTTAATCTGATCTGTTTCCACTCAGAACGGCCAAGTCCATTTTAAACTTCTACGATCAACTTCTAGTTAGCTCAACTCCTGCCAAGCAAGTGAAAACGCTTTTGGAATAGACTGTATGTATAAGGCCTCTCGATATTTTTTTCTGAATTTTTTTTTTTTTTTTGCTTCTCACATTTCCAGCCTCTGTGAAATATTTAGAAATTCGTGTTGGCGATATTTCTATGAAAAGGACAACCAAGTCCAATGGATGGGATTGGTCTTTAAACAAATTATGTCGAGAAATAAGAGCCAGCTTATTGATGGAGGGCCCTAATAAAATACTATGCACTGACGATGTTGACATCAAGGGGAGGTTTGCTAGCCTTATTATCAATAATGAATGCAATGGCAAATGCTCAGAACATTCCTCTCCTACGTTGATGGTGTACGAGATAGAAGTCTGGGCTTATCGCATTTCTTCTAGACACCATGAAAGTAAGTAGAGCTGCTACAGTAGAAATGAAGTAAACTACTACTAGAATTGATAAAGAATCGCTAAATGCAGCGATTAAGTTGTATATGTGCTGTCTTTCCAATCATCACCATGAGGTCTTCTTCTTTGCCTATGCTCATTTTATTTCTTGAAGTATGTGGACTGTGCCTTTGGATTTCTCCAGATGTTTTTGTTTTCTTGCTTTCCTTCTCTTCCTTATTCCTTTCCTTCTTCGAAGCATTATTGGCTAGTGTCATATCCTGAGATCCTGATGATTCATTTCAATTATAGATACTATTTGATTAAAGAATTATTTTACGTATTTCGTCTTATTCACGACCTTTACCAAAATGTAAATTCACAGTTAAGATAGAATGGCATTATTAATGAATATCTTTATTCTTGATTTGTAAGTAGTCTTAACTATTAAGGCAATTTAATGAGCATGATACTTATACACTCGTTTCCCTTTTATAATCAACGATGATCCCACTCTTAGCTATCAGTTTCACCAGTTTCAATAGAATGGTATGCTCAGCCTTCACTTACCATGGAATTGCTATTTTATAAAAAAATATTTTATAAAGAAGGATAAAGATATTTCACTTTAGTAGCACGAGGAATTCATTTTATTTTCGCTGACGCGTTTCGTAATAATTGCATCTTCAGAGCAATGTTAATATTTTTGGCAAAGAATTAGGTTCAAATTATAAATTATAATAAAAGCCAATCAGATTTAACAATTTTAAATTTGAAGCTTTTTGATTGGATAAGGGTCTATTAATGAGTAAAAATTTGGAGGAATTTCAAGGATTTATTTTTTTTTTATTTTTTAATTACAGGATGCGTAAGATATTTGAGGGCAGATTTACGTCAAGAAAGAAAACAGAGATATATGTCGAGATAATAACTTTATTACCGAACCATATCATGAGCATACACTAAGAAACCTTCTTGTTATATGGCTATTCAATGAATCCGCCTTCAGCTTCTATAACCGCTTCAATGCGAGACCGAAACCGTCGACATGCGCGAACCAAATGCTCATGGTTCATATTGGTCATTACTCGAACAATGGCAGCTTTCAATTCACCTTTGGTGTTATGGGGGTGTTCATTGACCTCTCTCTCTCTCTTCTCTCTCCACAACGCTCCATACGTAGTAGTCCAACGGATTCAGGTCAGGGGAGTTAGGAGGCCAAAGGTTAGGGGTTACGTGATCATGGAAGTTGTCGGCCATCCATTTCTGTGTCAGACATGTGAGACTTGTGTACTGGGGCAGAGTCTTGATGAAACACTTAAGGCCTTCCGTTGCGTACCGTGAGTGATATCTGATATTTTCATGGACAACATTTCTGATTATTCCTTCCGACACATGGAGATCTTTGGCATGGATGTTCTAGGATTTTCATCGATGGCTTGCTGCACTTGCTGAATAAATTCAGGTATTCTGATGTCAGAGTGTGAGGCATGCTTTTTACGCTTTAATACTGGTGCAACATTGCCATCTTCGGTCTCCAACTCTTTCCGCACTTTGTGGACAAATGATCTTGCGACCTTTAGAAATGGTGATATCTCTAAATCGTTGTGCTCTGTCTTTATTGCCACGATTGCTGCATGTCTCTTCACGATTTGTGTTACTTGATGGTCCGCCATTTTGCTTTCCGGAAACCGAAAGGACATACAATGCAGCAGTAGCCAAACGAAGGTGTCCCCTCAAATATCTTACGCACCCTGTATTTTATTTGCAATTACAAATTAAATTAATCTAACTGATCGCAAGGAAGGCACAGCCGACGAGGTAGGTTCCTGGATGGAAAATTGATAAACAGATAGACTTATATAATGAAAAAACTTTTTAGTCACAGCATAAATTAATACAGGATAACAGACCTATATTTTAAGAGGTGTCAAAAAACGATAGACCCGCTTGAATAAAATAAATGGAGGATTTTTTTCATATTATAATGTAAATACAGAGTTCTTCTTAAGTCCGTAAACATTTTAGAAAGTCACCAAGACAACCAGCCGATAGAATGACACTCTCTCCATGATTTAAAAGTTCATTACCATAATGAAATGCGAGATCTCAAATGAAAATTTGCCCGTAGCGTACGAAAACACAAGCCCCGGCACTGAAGAGTCACCTGACCATAATAGGCCGAGCAACAATATAACCGTCACTGTTTCCATCTTGGATTTTAACAATCAATGTTTTTTCGTTTGTTGAAAATAGTGAAGTTTAGATTGTCAATCGGCCTACTATGTTTGGTCAGGTGATTTTTCAGTGCCGGGGCCTGTCTTTTTCGTAGGTTACGAAATTTGCCACAATGACGTAGATATCAGGAATATAGCATTAGACAGATCTATCTAGTTTCTTAATCAGGAAGATGACGCGTTAATGCGGTGGCCACTCCGGTCCGCGGTTTTAATCCCGTGTGACTATTTCATATGGAGATTTGTAAAAGAAAATTTTTTGGGTATAATTTGTGCCTTAGAAGAGGTTCTTGCTAACTCCAGGAACTTCATCGCGGTTGTGACACTGTTCGACCGTCTATGCTGATAGATTGGCAACATGGACAACATTGAGCATTTGTGAATATGTAAAAAAAAATTGTATCATGAATAACCCTGTATTAGAGATCTTAAATTCAGAATCAAATTATTAACTTAGAACCCTTATTCAATTCAGAAGCATTATTAACCAGAATGACGCTACTCTTTATGAAAAACCTCCTGCGATCGATTAATGGCCGCTCAAAGCTGCCAATTGCCGTAGACATCAAAATAAGTGTTAATAATTGAAAAAAAAATGCTCTTTTTTCATGAATTTATCAGCTATTACTCATTCTTTTAAGTTTCTCCTGTAAATGGAGCGGGGAGGGGGGCATACAGCAAACGCTTGATTCTTTTATCATATTAAAATTAAAGAAAGACCATATTCTATTATTCGACATTATTTTGAAATCTCAATTATATTCTTAGTTACAAACGTAGCTTATGTGCAGCCAACGGCTTCTAGTAGCCGAGAAGAAGAATCGCATTTGGCGGTCGATGGTTATATTACGGATAATCCAATGGAATATCAAGAAAGACGGTGCACCAGCATCGAAGGTTTGTCTAACACCTGGTATAATACTTTCCATAGGTTTATTATAATTTCCTCACTGCTGTCTCCTTCGAATCAGTAGCTCTCTTCCTAATAGCTCTGTAAGTCGTTTCTAATTTTCATGATTTAACATACTGGGAACTGCCTGTATAAGAAGGAAAAACCTCTAACCACAAA
>JAHWFO010059370.1:1111405-1210220 GCA_023313115.1 Rhysida immarginata
TTTTTTTTGATAATTCTTAGTCTCAACGTTGGTAATTTATTCTAGATTAATTTTGTAATTCTATTACATTTAAGAACCTGAAACTGGTTAATTGTAATCGCCGAGAATGAAATAGCTTTAAATGCAGAGTCTACCAAACCTTTTTACCTTATGGTACACAGGATGAGGAGAATTTATTTTGCGGCGCACCAAATAAAAATCCCAACAAATTTAAGTATAATTTATTAGCATGTATAAAATAAATAAATTCTTATTACAGTAACAATTAGTTTAAACAATTTTTAAATCTTTCGCAGCACGGATTTGGTAGACTCTGCATTTTGAGCGAAAGCTTTGCAGAGAAGTCTCTTCCTTTGAATTCAGGCGGAACTTCGCAGCTTCAGCAGAAGCAAGAATAAAACATCTTTTATTTAACCACTTTATACATCGTCGTCATCATCATCATATTCAACGTTTATCTATCTATCTCAATATGTATGTTTTCTCTAAATGACTATGATAAAAGTAAATAGGAGCGAATGTATTGCAAAGAGTTAAAAAATTAAATTTAAAAAAAAACGAGAATATTTAAAAACAAAATTAAATATTATAATCCATGAAAAATTATGATCTCTTTATTTAATTTAGCAAACAGGTATTTGCTTATTTTTTTGACTTTAACAATGTTGTCAATTGCTTATATATTGTCATCAATTCAAAGTAAATAAATAATAAAAAAGACATAATATCATTCATTTAATAAATATCATCCATGCTGTTCATGAATGACAGCACTCATAATTTTATTTTACTCGAGGATGTTAAAAATCATGTCCAGTGCCAGAGATTTTCACTGTTTTGATTTTTAAATTTGTTTGACTAAATGATTAAGACACTTATCCATTTATTTAAGATAAGGACTAAACGATGTTTATTTTCTCTTCAAAAGCACAACCACCTCTAGACATAGAAATACGAGTGGGCAACGAAGACATCTGGTTCCACCAGCGCAGTACTCTCTTCACAGCGAATAGTTTGTGTCGCCGCGTCACAGGTTACATGTCCCCTTCGGCGACCGCTCTCGACTGCTATTCCCCTATCGTCGGCAGATACGTGAGCGTGCAGGCGACTAATTCGTGCTCCGACAATGACTGTCCTGCGCCCTTTATCATACTCTGCGGCATGGAAGTGTGGGGAGCAGAGGCCCCCAAGCAAGAGGGCAGTGAAGGTACTAACTCAGTTACATTAAGCAAATTTCGCATTAAAATTTTGAAAATATAAGGAAACAATGATAACAAACTACATCTTAAAACTCCATCTCTGCAGTAAAAATGCATAGGTTCTCGTGGCCATATACTTTAAAACAAATTAATTTAAGTCTCAGATGATTTTTTTTTCCTCTACCGAAAATGACAAAACGAATTTAGTGATTCGATGGGTTTGAAATCTATATTAAAATGTTTCTTCATTAATCTAAGAGCGTATAAATTTAATGTAGCATCTAAATTGATAATGCTAACTGTCATAGTGGCATATTAGTATCCACCTCCATAGTTTGCTATGCCATTGTTACTTTTAAACCAGAGGCATAGCGACAGAGGGGGGGGGGGGGGGGAGAAGCATTTTTTGGCCTACTGCATTAAAAAAAATTGTTTTTCTCTCTGGACAGTAGAGCTGTCCATTTTGCAGTTGTTTTAATAAATTTCATGTGTAATAAAGTGTTTACTAAAGGGGAGGGGGGTCGGCAAATTGAAGTACCGCTCCGGGGTACTTTATTAAACATGAAGTTGGCGCGTCTGCACGGTAAGCAGAAGGTTCCTGGTTCGAATCCAGGCTGTTGAATTTTCTTTCCTATTTTCATCAATAAATTATTTTATCCCGGGTCCTGCTCACACATCAACGAGGCACATAAATAATAACCTCACTTCATAAATAATTTAATACTAATTGAACTATTCGGAATTCTATCCTGTAATTTTGTAGTGTTATGCAATGGATATGAGGGAATTAAACTCTAATTTTTTAATAAATTTTAGAGCAGTGTTTTCAGGTTAATATATGATTTTATAAAATTAAAATGCTACCCCCCTCATATTATTATATTTGAACATCATGAAGTATATTAAAGAAAAAAAAGTGATTCATTTTAGATTCAATTTGACATACACGTGTGTTCCCTACGACGAATATAACCACAGATATGCTTCGTTTTAGTGCAAAATTTTGATAATTTTGATAAATAATTATGACTAAAATATATTTTTATCTGGCAAACGAAACTATGCATGCCTTATATTTTATCCACTAGAATACATTGTTAGAGTTTGAGAAAAATAGGAGACACTAAGGTCAATTATCACCCGATTTTATGAGATTTGACGTGGAATGACTCTATGAGGATTTACATGTACACCCTATGTTTAAAAAATTACTCATAATATTTGTTTCATATTTTAGATACACATGAATTAAATTAGTTTTAGGATTAACATGTACTCATTACCTTTTTGTTTTACAAATTTGTGTACTGGTTGTAGGCCTGATGAATCTTGCTCTTAATCAACCGGCAGAGCAAAGTACATATTTTCCCGATGGATCGGCTGCGTTGGTCGTCGACGGGGATCTAACTCTGAGCTTTTTCCACAACAACGAAACCAAATGCATGCATACAGAAGGTAAGGCGATGTCAAAATCTTAGAGGTTTGGCGAAATTATAAATATTAGGAATATTAAAAGGAAAATGTGGAAACCAACATTGGAAATTGGAAACCAACATTACTACTCAATTGTTAATCCAACATATGAAATTGGAAACCACTGTGAAAAACACTGTGGATACATAACATGATAGAAGAAAGAAAAAAAATCTCTTGTCCAGAAAGAAATGCTTTAATGTAGCATATACGTATTTCGATCATCCTGTGACCATCTTTCTCCTATCACATATGAAATTATTTCTATAATATGCAACTACATAAAAACAATTTATAGTAGCGATGTTCATTTAATAATTATTTGAATTAAGTAATTTTTACCTTAAAAGTTGTGAAGAAAGCCACCAAAAACCAAATTATTCAAAGCCTGGTGAAAGAAAAATTCCCACCGTAAAATTTAATGTCAGAAAAATACGTTTAAGCTTCAGGAACCAGTAGTTGGAGAAGATCATTTGTGTGGACCGAGGTAGAAACTAAGGGCTTCAATAAAAAATCATTCAATTCTTGGGTGCAAAGAAAGAGAGAAACCGTATCAAAACAATTTAATAAAACAATATTTACAATTTTCTTCCAAAAATTTTGAATATCAACTTCATCGTTATTACGCAATACCATCAAATTGAAATTGAAATTGACTATTCCCTAGTCTACGCAAATGAACTTGCCCATCTACAAGTTAGCGTAAATGCATAAGTTTTAGATACCGAGTAGAGAAAAAAATATTCCTATGGAGAATAATTTTGTGGGTTTCTCCAGTGTTCCTACATTTATTACAGATGAAATTTTGTAAAGTAAATTTTTCTACTATTTTAGCCACGAAGAAGGACAGTTTTCCTTGGTGGAGCGTCGATTTAGGAGAGACAGCTGTTGTGGAAAAAGTTGTTATTTACAGCATCGATCATAAATTAACTTGTAAATAAATTATTTTACTATCTCTCACTTTATTTAGCGTTCTATTTCAACAAATTACAAATAAAAGCAAATTATATTTGTGCTCAAAGTAAAAACCAAAAAATTATACCGTGATTCCAAATCCTATTCGTTCACTATTATTTTGTAAAAAAAGCTTTGATGTTCATCTCATGCATACGTACTTTCACGTTTATTATTTCAGCCAAAAGATTGCACGATATTGAAATTCGAGTTGGGAACCAAAACGTATTCGACATTCAGGTGAACATAATCCTGGAAGTAAATCCGATTTGCGTCGAAGTCAAAGACCAATTAATTCCTTCGGGTAAAAACGAATTTCCCTGCCGGCAACCTGTAGAAGGTCGATACGTGACGATACAAATCGTCAAATTCTGTCAACATAAGGACTGCTCCGTCAGAGATGGAAACATTCTTATTCTTTGCGAAGTCGAAGTCTGGGGACACAGGAAAAACAAAAAAGAACCCAAGGGTATCGATTATTTTTTAAACTGCAGTGAGCGCCGCTTTAATATGATCACTTTGGGACCAAGCCAAACTGATAACAATAACTGACTCATAACCAATAACCGAAGTTGAAAAAAGAGGCATTGTGGGAACTTTACATCACACTGCACAGTCCTTATAAGTGAAACAGTCTTTATACTGATTGTAAAACTCTACACTAAATAAGACTACACGGATATTAATCAGGAATCTTGGGCAGCAATCCCCATTGGCTTTGAGGGAAATGAAACGTGGCTATTATAAGCGGAATTCGGAAGTCAATCCAAATTTGATAACAACATCCGAAGTTCTGATCACAATAAACGGCGTATTTAGGACGAGGGTTGGTCGAAAATTAATGCCTCCATGGCAGTAACTTTTTTATTTGTTAACCGATTTTCAAAATTCTTTTATATCTGATACTTACATTTGTCCTCTATGTAATGCACTATTCACTTTTCGGCATTGCGTTAACGCGTGACTAGTCGGGTGAACCTTTCGGAGAGGAATTCCGGGGTTGTTGTCGACACCAGGATTGAATGGCAACTTTGCATCTTCTTCTGCAGCACGATAACGCCCGCCCGCACTCGATCGCCACACACCAAAGGCATTGCAGCGCCTACAGTTCAAAGATGAAAGACTTTGCACCTTGCGACTTTCACCACTTCCCAAAGAAGAAAGCGCATTTTAAGGGATATGAGTTGCGTTTTGACGACTAGGTGAAAGATGCCATTCAATCCTCGTGTCGACGACAACCCCGGAATTCCACTCCGACGGGTTCACCCGACTAGTCACGCGTTGGCACAATGTGTGGAAAGGGTTGAGGACTATGTCGAAAAGTGAAGAGTGCATTACATAGAGGACAAATGTAAGTATCAGATACAATTAGAATTTTTAAAATCGCTTAACAGATGAAAAAGTTACAGCCATGGAGGCATTACTTTTCGACCAACCCTCATATGTATAAGGAGCCTTCAAAAAGAAACGAGCCGGAGGCCTAGGAACAAAAACCAGTACCTCTATGTCAGAAGTATTGGTCCTGGCTGTTGAGGCACTGATCCCACTACGACACAAGGCGGTGAATGGCTGTCTCGTAAAATTCCCGGGGCTGCGTTGTGAACCAGTTCCGCACGTACTGCTTGATGTCGTCTTCCGAGGTGAATCGTTTGCCCCTCAGAGCCTTTTTTAGGGGAACAAAAATGGCGTAATCGCAGGGAGAGAGGTCTGGACTGTATGGAGGGTGGCCGAGAATCTCCCACTTGAATTTCTGCAAGAGTGCCGTGATTGTGCCATGCCTTGACCCTTGCAAGGGACATGCAGTGTACACTTGCGACAATCTTCGATGAATGTCCGTTCCCCCTACTCCTTCCGCTGTCAGAAAACGAACAACACCTCTTTGCTCTTCTTTGACGCCTCCATTTCACTTATTCACCGCTTATACAGCGAATGACCGTTGGACGATTGACGCTTGTTTCTGCTTCCTTTGTATAGTCACGTGACTTCCACCGTCACCCTCTAGAGGCGGGATGTGAACTTCCACGCTCTTGTCGGAACCACTCTTTGTTACACACGCAACGATATTACCATTCTGTCACCAGTCTGCACATTCCAGACTACGGCTCGTTTCTTTTTGAACGCTCCTTATATTTAGATACAAGCGTTCCGTACCAAGCAAAAAGTGATAAAATAACCGAATGATAACATTAACCGTGGTTACATTAAGCGGCGCCTACTGTACATGTACGTATATTTTGCGAAGAAGTAAATTCCAGTAACCTTAAATTGGTTTCTATTTAAAAAAAAAGACGTCATTTCTATATTTTTTTAATGGGAAGCCACGAACGTCGCCTTGAGGAAGCCGACCTATCAGAGCAGCGTTGGCACAGAAGAAACCGTCGAGAGCGTCGTCGACGGAATGCGAACAACTTTGTTCAGGCAAAACAATACGAGACATTGCTTTCACACAGACGGTGAGTCTCACAAGGAAGTTATATTTACATAGAAAACTTCAATACATCTGTAAAACCTCTGTAACTATTAAGTTTCTTTAATCATACAGCTACATACATGATTCAGAGGGGAATCGGGTTTCATCAGTTTTCCATTTAAGAATCTTGAACAAAATTTTCAGTTTCAAATTTAATATATTTCGTATATGAATACTTACAGCTCATGGCAGTGATTCCTACCCATGGTGGTCAGTCGATCTCTTAAGCGTGCATGTTGTGAAGAAAGTGGTTATCTATACACGAAGAGGAAAATTTCACAGTAAGTTAAAGAGTGCACGGAAAAGAATCAAATATCTATGGATTTATTTAATATTAAAAACTTTTTGAAACGACATGATTATTTAAAAAGAGAGAACAGATTACTAATCTTTATTTCAAACAAACTGTAAAAGACGAAAACACATTCCGCACATCACTGGATATGCAACTAAGTATCTTTTACAAATTTTTGCATGCCTTTCGTATATTCGCGAATGACGAGGAGGCTGTTTGTGAGCGACGGCGAAATTGACGTCGCACCTAAACAATGAATTCACTCTTCGCAAACTGCAGCACACAAATTGTCGCCATTTTCTTATAAAAACGAAGCACTGCCTCTTTATGGTATGAAATGAAACTTCTATGCTGGCTTTTAAAACTTTGAACCTTCCTCTAATCAGTAATGTGCGAAATATGTGTGTGTCTTTTACAGATTGTTTGAAATCTGCTTTATCTTTTTGAATAACCCAACAACATTGGAGCACGTCAAATTGTTCAGCAAATTTTTATTTATAGATTTAAAATCCGAGTTAGCAAGCGAAATTCTTTTTTACGTACCTTTTCAAAATCCTTTGCTGAACTGTGTCAGTGTAAAATCATTTGTCCACTTTCACGCACAACCACAGATTAAGAAATACACATTTCTTAATCATTTGTATTTTTTAATCTGTGGCACAACTTTTCGTTTTCTAGCTAGGAACCACGACTTGGAGATACGCGTAGGCAACGTGAACATCAGAAGGCATCCGAGGAACCGATTGATTGCTGACAATTCACTATGTTTCGAATTGAAGAATAAACTGCTGTTGCCGGGTCCGTCGGTGTTGTTGTGCGAGTCGCCGGTTGAAGGTCGTTTCGTGAGCCTGCAGATCGTCAGATTCTGTTCTTTCGCCGACTGCATCGAAAGGCTAAGGAACATCCTGGTCCTGTGCGAGGTCGAGGTCTGGGGATATCCCAAGACAACTGAAGGAAAAAGTAATAAACGCCTTTTAAAAATCACTCTACTTTTATAGATATAAAGATTGATTTGATATAGCACTCTTGCAGAACTAAATGATAGATAAGCTATCATTATGTTCAGCTTGGATATCCTATTATTTCTAAAAAGACTTTAATGCACTAAGAATATTAAAAAGGCAACAAAACTGTGGGTATTTACATCAAGTGAAGAAAGACAGTTGGATTACCTGATTATACATAAAGTAGCTTTCATCATTTTAGCGCGCTCTTTGACAAAACATTCGAAATGTTCTATAAAATATTTCTAGAGCCGTGGACGTGCAAATGAACACATCAGACATTCATGTTTCTTAGAGTGTATTTGAATGATACACCTGCTGACCAAATAAGAGATTTCTGTGACCATTCGTTTGGTCGTTGTTATTAAGTTGAATGACGCCTCCACGACGCACTCGGAAGATTTTGCAACAAGCTTGAGCGGGAAGAGCCGTATCGTTGGGCTCAGTGGTTTATCCTCCCATATTCACGGCAATATTTTTGAATGTTTCCTTTTATATAGCCTCGTGTATAGTTTCCTGTGATTTCGAAATGTTTATAAAGGGAGAGATTTGGTCTGTTAATGGCCATGAAATGATGTGAAATGATCTTAGCAGGAAAGCACCCGTAGGCCCAAAAGGACAATTGCAAGAGAGGAATGGTTAACATGCCCGAATATCATAACAATATGAATCTAATTTAATTCGTTAATTTAATAATTTAAAACCCAACACGCTACTAAATTAAAAAATAAAATTCAAAATATTTTATATACACAAAAATTTACATATACAAAAATCGAACCTCCTCCGCCAAAGATTTCAAAATTGTTAAAAATTTATTGTTACTATAATAAGAATTTATTTATTTTTATTCATACTAATAAAGTATATTTAATTTTTTTTTTTGTGTGTGCCGCAAAAAAGTTCGCCTCTCACTGTGTGCCATAAAGTAAAAATATTTGGCAAATACTGACCTAGAATCAGCTTAAAAATACTTAACTGAGAATTTTACTTAATTATAAAATAATTAATTAAATTGAGGTTTCGTTTTATAATTTGGCAGCGTACTGTTTTTAAAATATTAAATTAATGAATGATTGCAATTTACATTTCTAATGATAAATTTTTTAGTTAATTGTTTGATTATTTTTTTTAATTAATAAACTGCATCGGATCGTTTTTGCTCTCGGAATGGATTACACCAACTTTAGGAGTTCTTAGGCAGATTACGCTTTGGAGCCGCACACATACGATATAATGGTGTAAGAAAGCCATATGGTAACAATAATTGCGAGTGTTCCGTAACCGCTAGAATTTAGCGTGAATTTTTTTTGAGCACCGAGAGATGGCATTACTTTGTTAGCACATCCTAATCCAGACCTTAAGCACATCCTGACATTACTATTTAATTTTGAGTGTACGTAACCACATGAAATGAGTGCCGCTCGAATTTAGTGCATCGTAATAAATTTCCTTTTGGTGATTTTATCACGGGTGAAATACACATCTTGTAAGCTTAATAACAGTCAGCATTTCGTAGTAGTTTAAATGGGCATGGATTGTTGTATTACATACTCATCTGCCAATTTTTTATTTATTTATTTCAGAGTAGGTTTCATCACGTTTTTATTTCATCTAGGCCAAGTTTTCATTTTGATGTTTCGATTTTTTTTGTCAAAGAGCATACTCCTGTCCGATGAAAAAAATCATTTATCATTTTCACGCATGACACTGAAAACATCGTTTGCTCTTGTAGGTTTTACGCTGAATAACATAGCTCTAAACAAAACAATACAACAGAGCAGCGTTTCTTATTCCTCGTTTTCGGATTTGGTAACGAATACGAGACCATCTTTGCCAGGTATTATCAAATTTACTTAAATCTATTTTAATTTATGAGGGAAGGTCAAGCTAAAGTTATAAAATGCGTATAAAATGAGACCGGCAATAAGGAATCTGAATTTTGCACCGCCACTGGGCAGCACGCAGTCTGGTGAATACTTTTGATCCTGGTCTTCGCTTTCACTGACGTAATAATGAGAACCCAGCAGCTTCGTAAATTGTGGCTCGGTTGAAAAATAACTCCAAGGAAGAAGAGTGGTCAGTCATCCATTTTTTACGTGCTAAAGAGGAGAATCCAACAGAAATCCATCGACAGATACCAGAGATGTATAGTAAAATGTCAGATTTAAAACGGGGTTGAAAAATTCAAGAAAGGCGTTGCAGGCTGTCCTGAAATAAATAGCTGTGCGCCGGAAGATACTGAAACCGTAGACAGTCTGATTTGGGAAAATAACCCTATCACAGTCCACGAAACAGCTTCAAAAGTGTTCATTATGATGAAGAGTTGACAGGCGACGACATGAAGAAACCGGGTGCGAGGGCCAGACAAAACCTTTTACTCTGCTTGAATCAAGCACCTTCATGCAGAGCAAATTGTGCATTGAAACGAATGGCGACTACATTGAGAAAAGACATGATCAGTTTTGTTACGATTCATTCCATTTTCTAATGAATCCCGTTTAATAATTTTAGTTTCACTCCCCTTGTAATAATTTGAATTCTATGTCATAATTTTTATTTTTTGAAAGTGTTATGCAGACAACAAATCTTCCCCTAATAATAATAATAATAATAATAATAATAATAATAATAATAATAATAATAGAAATTAGCAGCGCCGAAGAGCGATATCCATGGTGGGAAGTGAATTTGCAGAAGGAAATATGGATAGCCAAAGTGACATTATACTTTGAAAACACTCTTGATAGCTCGGACACCGGTAACTCAATATGATGCAATATTTAATTCAGAAACTTTTTACATAAACTTAATTTATAAAATTAATTTTACGGCTCTCTTCAAAAATTTTTTTAACTCGAGCATTCTTAAGGATTTTCCTTAAAAATGACCCAAAGTCCTCCTGAAGTACCGTATAAAACTTCAAATAAATGCCGGAGGCCTCTTTATTAATGACATCATTTGTTCGTCTTTTTTATTTCAGCATTTCATCGATATCACTTCCAGATTCGGATTGGTATCATCGATATTCGCGACTCTCTACGGAATACCGTCTTCACAGGGAACCCTTTGTGCTTTTCAGCGTCACAGGCCTTGATGCGGACAGGAACGAAGGAATTCCGGTGCCAGCGAGAGTTGTATGGCGACAGTGTAACATTCCAGGTGACAGAATGCTATCCTAAGGAACTTTGTTATCTCAGTGAACTTTCGTTCCTCGTCAGCAGAATTGCCGTGTGGACAAAACTCCAGAGTGAACAAGAACGTTAGAATCGCAGATTTAATTTCTTCTTGAATGTGATTAGCATGACAGATACTTTATCTTGTTTAAGCGACACCAATTTAATCATTCTGTTACTTTTCAGTTGAAAACGTCGCTCTGTACCAGCCAACCATTCAGAGTTCGATAGATAAGTTCGATGTTTCTTCGTACGCAGTGGATGGGGAAACACGAGGTGACAGTACTTCCGGTCTAACTTTCAGATGTGCCCGAACCGAAGGTAAAATTTGGAAAGGAATCCTATAAGAGACTTAACCTAATAATTTTAAATAAATATTGTATTGTATTTTATTCCATTTTATAGCTAAAGAGCAGGATGTGTTTCCATGGTGGAGAGTTGACGTTCAAAATATTCCTCATGCAACAGTGCAAGCTCACGAAATCATCATTTATCACGATTCACAAGGTGAGAATCTAATCCAAGAAAAACTCAATTTCGTTTAAAAAATACTTTTACTACGGAATAATATACAGTGTCTGAATTTACGCTGAATATACATAGTCTAATACTTCAAAAGCAAAGGAATATGCATCAGTATTTGTATTTATTTTTATGTATGTTTACTGTAGACGATACACCCATTGGCCACTTTATTAGAAAATCTCCCTAGTATCGAATATGCGACCGGGCATACAGAAGTACTTCTCATGCCTCTAGGATAGCGTCCCGCAAATGTTGTAAATTGGTTGTTTGTTGTCTCATCTGAAGAGTAAAAGATTTCGATATTTGGATCCATCGGTATTTGGATCGGTAGGAAAAGCATTATGGTAATAAATGTTCAAATTGAAGCCCCTCTTGAGTCTTGCAAGTATTGATATGAGCATGGAAAGCTCGTTGTACATTTCGTAACATTATTGGTGTGACAGCTTGGCATGCAGCACGAATACTGTCTTGGAGATCTGCAATGGAAAGCGTATGAAACTTGTTGTACAAGCTAAATTAGACTTATTCAACTATTAATATTCTACATTTGTAATATTTCAATATTTCCATCGAGACTGGACTTTTGGGACATCTTTTTTGTAGGACAAATTATCCCATCCTATAAAAAAAATGCATTATCAGAATCTTCATCCTTATACTTTTTAAATAAACTACTCAACAATAATGGAAAGGTCAATACCCAGGTGCGGGAAAAGTGATATTTTATTTTATGTTTTATTTCTTGTTGGACATCCGCGTGCTGAAATTACATCAATCATCCTTCTGGTCGTGTTTTCTACAACATCCAGATAAACAGCATCTGGTATTTGGGGGTATCCTTGCTGTAAGAACCTAACCAAGTCGCTCTGACCCTCATTCAACGCTCCAACTCTTCGCATAAAGTTTTCTGATCCTAATAAAGAATGAGTTGCAATGTCGTTGAATGACCCGGCCTAAATCCATGTTGGTAAGGTGAAAATAAAAAATATTGGCGCTTCAGGTCATACGAACTAGGAAGATCTGAGAATTGTGCGAAGTAAGAAGAATGGCAAAAAAACTTGTTCAATCTTCTAATCTTATACAAAGTGGCAATGTCGTGTTGAAAGCGACCGTATCTGGATTCAAGCTAGAGCTGAGGGATGAGATCGATAATGATATTTCGATACGATTTAGTATTCTTTCGAAAACAATTCCTAAGCCATGACAAAATCACCAGAAGCTGAAACATCGATGCAGGATGGGTCCATCATCTAGTGTTCGGCGTTCGAGTTCGCTCAAATCCTTGGTTTTACCATCTTGTTCTACTAGCCATGGCTAATCCAGAAATTGCCTTCTATCGCGATCACGTATCTCCTAATCAAACTGTTCACTCTACTACAAGATGATGATCCCACTACGTTCTAATAAGATGGCCATTCTGCGTATATTTTGCTAGCGGTGCTATATTCAGAAACGTTTATTGTTTATTTAATAATTTTGAACAATGCACGATCACTGTTAATGTATGATTGGTCATAAATCCTACGTTAATTTTTTTTCTTTTTTCTTTTGCAATATTAGGTCATTTTCATGATGTTGAAGTCCGTGTCGGCGAGAATGATATAGTGATGGCGCAGATAAACTCAGTGTTTCAAGAGAATCCTCTTTGCGACAAGGTCATTGGACCCATTTTGGAAACGCGAACGGTATTCACTTGTCCAAAACCGATGCCAGGGAGGTACATCAGTTTGCAAATTGTCAAAGCTTGTCAACAGGAGGCCTGCCCTCACGGACGGGAAAACATCCTTTCTCTTTGCGAAGTTGAAGTGTGGGCAAGTGTCTGCGAAAATGACTCCCCGTGTAAGATACCTTCTTATACCATAAATACTAATAGTGAACTAATAGTTACAAACGCAATGACGGTCATAATACTAGTAACCACCTTGTCTATATTTGGTGGATAATACAAAAAAGGAATAAAGTCTCCATTCCGTTTTAACAAAAAGATTCAAAGTAGATACTAATGGGTGATCATTGTAACACGCATCCCGTCATCCTAAGTATTAGAAGGGTTAAAGTGTTTGGCACGCTAGTACAGTAGCGGATTAAGGTGGCTACTTGTTGTAAAAATATTGGTTAACACGGCGGCGTAGCCACGAGGACAGAGGCTAAGGGGGTCGAAATTTGCAATTAAAGACTGTGTATGATATTCTTTTTTCTTTTTTTTTTAGTTGACCACATCTATTAGGGAGCACGATATTTTATCTAAACCTTACTTAGGGGTGGAAGCCAAATAAAAGTTGAAAAACATTACCTACTCTTATTAACACCCTCTTCCCCTTGAGGAATTTTTGGCTACGCTACTGGATCATATTCCTTAATATCTAAGAGAGCCCTCTCTTCATCAGTATGCATCATTCTTCATCAGGTGGCACTTGTCCTCGGGAAGCTGACACCCTGATCACTCCACTAGTGCAGATGGCAGTACAATGCGTAGCACTGCATTTACAACTTCATGCCAGTTTTATTAGCAAAAGCCACGTAATATAAAGTGAAAAATTGCTTTGAAAAATTGCATGTTTTTCTTTGTTAGCTTCTAATGTGGCCGAGGGGAAGCCGTCCGTACAGAGCAGCGGCGACACCTGGGCTGGATTGGCCGTTGACGGCAATACGAAAGTCGTCTGCGACAACTGGAACAACCAGAAGATTTGCATTCAGACTTCAGGTTCTATATAATTTAACATTTCTTTTCTCTTTAATAACTTTTAATCGATTCATTTTAATTTGATAAAAGCTTACATACTATTGGTTAAAAAAATATGCTAATTGCCGTAAGAAAATATCTATTTTCTTATGCTGGTCGTTGTCTTCTTTTCTTTTTTTTTGCGTAGGAGAGCCCGGAGATATTTATCCCTGGTGGCAAGTTGATCTTCTTGGACCATACAGTATCGAAAAAGTTATAATTTACAATCGGGCTGATCACAGCCGTAAGTTTTAGCGTTTTTCGCTTATTACTGTATACATTTAATTCTTCAGCAATACAAGGGCTTCTCTCATAATTATTTATGCAGCTTATTATTCACTTAATGTTTTCCTTTTTCTTCTTTATTGCAAAACGAATAGATGGTTACAAAATACCCCGAAAAGAATTCAATCCATAAACCCTATCTTTCAGTCCATTCTTTGCGAATTCCATAAAAATTCCACTGTTCAAATTAAGAATTTAATTTTTACATTTTATAAAAAGAATTTCTCGAATATTTTTTACAATTAAATAATCTGGCATGGAACAATGAAAAACTTTATTTTATACAATACTAGCTGAAGTACCCGGCGTCGCTCGGAGAAAAATACAGTTTTTTCATATTTATGTAAACAGGGTTGTGTACAAACTTGGGGGGGGGGTTATAGAGGGATCAAATCTAAGCAACATTTCCGTCTTTCATTTTTTTTTTCTCTGGGTATTGTTTTTGAGATAAAAAATGTTGGACGTCGTGTAGACGTAATATGCCACTCAACCCGCAATTCTGGAACACGTCAAAATCATGGTCAATCATGTAATAAAAAGAACAAAAAACACATTGCATACAGTACAATAATGTGACTTGATTTTTATGAAACATGTAAATGTTTTACAATAAGTGTTCAAATTGACTCATTTTTGCATGAATGCATGCTTCACAACGTCGCCGCATGGACTGACGTAAACAGTTCAAAAGTTCCTGGTTCTTCGCGAATTTGGTCCGCAGCTATGGCGATTCTGGCTACCAGTTCTTCATCGGATCCCACTGGTGTTTCGTATACCAATGTCTGTAAGTGTCCTCACAGAATCCAAACAACTGTTTCCTGCAAGTAGGATTTCGACATTTTTTATCTCAAAAACAGTGCCCCAGAGAAAAAAATGAAAGAGGTAAATGTTGCTTATATTTGATCTCTATATCACCCCCCCCCCAACTTTATACATGTTTGTACACGTTATTCGAAAACACCCTGTATATAGAGTCTGCCAAAAAATGTATACACACTTCAGCAAAAGAAAAACCTATATAAAAGTTGTAACACTAAATTCATACAGGCATCAAGCGATAAATTTAAGTCCTCTTGACTTCTATAATTATGACAGCTGTTCAAATTTTTGAATACGGCGAACAGTTGCTCCTATCCATTTCATAGCAAACTCTTATCAGTATTCTCCTATGTCTAGGTGGCAATTGTGGTCTTCTTTTATCGGGATCGTCTTTATTCAATACATGTAATAATATTGGGGTGTAAGCTTTCGATTTTGCTGTTACGGAAAATATTACAGATGATATTTAGAACATGTTAAATAGGGTATATGTACCAGTAATTGACAGTTTAAGGCATTGCTGTGAAACGAAATTGTGTACGTAAATCAAATTGCATTTTGAAATTTTTCTAGTTATACCATTAAATTGCAAATATAGTGCAGGATGTGCCAATTTCTAAACAATTATTATATCTTTAAAAGCTATTAAGTAATAAAATTTTTTCCTAACTAATGCAGAAATCACCGGTAGTTGACAGTTAATGTACCAGAAATTGACAGGCAGTTTCACCAGTAATTGACAATAATTTAATTACCTATTTTTGTTAACTATTTTTACAAAAAAAATTGATAACATTCAAAAGTAGCTGAAGAAATCAAGCATTTTTAAGAATGTCTAAAGTATTTAACATTGACTAAAATTATGCTTTTTAAAACTTAAATTGTTCATATAGACCACTTATATTTTTTCCTTTTGAAATAATAAATAAAATCAGTTCACTCCAATGTAGAGTGCAAGAACCACAGAAAATGAACGTGTTTTCCAGCAGTTCAATATCATTATATCTTGGCCAACAAATTGGTAGAAAAAATTGAATTTTGACGATTGTTCTCCTACTTGCAAATGCTACTTCTTATCTTAGTAAAAAGAATAGTAGTTTTCTTCTTGGAAGATGACTTGTTCTGGGCTATCTGTTGATCGTCTCTGTGACCAGATTCAGGACCAACAAAAAGAATCGGCGAATAGGGCCTAGAAGATTTATGTCAAATTGGCTGATCTAGAAATTGACAATCAAGTTCCTATAATTGACGCATCTAGATCAATTACTGGAAATTAGGAAGTTACACATAAAAACATCATGTTTTCTTTATTATTACCCTACATTCTATGTCGCATTAGTATATTTTTGTTCGTTTTTTTTCAAACCCAGAAATTATCAATAATTGAAAGGTTATGTCAATTACCAGTGAAACTACATATCTGGGTTCTAGTAGTTGACGGTGGGTTAAAACAGTTAAATTGGTCATCAGAAATTCTGTTAATACTAGAAGTAATGTCCACTGATCACACAAAAAGGTTCAGGTAAAATTAGTAACAAATATTGCATAACATTCATGAAATAAATTCAAGTAATCAACCCCTCACGTAGTGGTTCATTGTAAGGTTTTTTCGACTCGGTAAGGCATTGAACAATCAACATGTGTTTGCGGCCATAATAGGGAGCAAAGTTCCTAGTTTTTTGCTTTTCTGGGAAGCCTAATACATTGTTTAATATGAGGTGGCAACACCAGTCTTTTTTCTTGCCTTATTACTTTATTAAAAGCTTTTAAATCGTGAATTGTCAATTACTGGTGCACTGTCAACTACTGGTACATCTACCCTATACATTTTTTTGGCGGACTCTGTAGAAAATAAAAGATACATTGTATTCCCGCGCGAAAGACTTGCATCATTGTTGATGCTGCTCACGGAACAATCGCAAAAGTCTTCATTAGACAAAGAAAATAACGACGTCACAAATCCGATTCAGATAAAAAATAAAAGATACACTGTATTCACGTGTAAAAGACTTGCAATCATTGTTGATGATGCTTCACGGAACAATCGCAAAAATCTTCATTAACAAAGCAAACGTCACAATTTTTTAAGGATGCCAAAAGCCCCATTGAGCTCCAGGTAAATTGAATTTTAAAAATAAACTAAAATGGAAAGGAAGAAAGAAAAAATAAAATCCTTTCTTAGCGAGCACCTAGAAGCCAAGAGAAATATTCTTGCCAAATTTCAAGTTTGTAAGCTTCGTAGTTCTGGAGATTTCGTGATGAATGAATGAATAAATGAATGAGTGAGTGAGTGAGTGTATACATTTTTCGCTCTTTCTTTTATATAATAGTATAGATTAAAATTTTCTTTGTCTATTTCTTTAGGCTATTTGCACGATATTCAGATTCGTGTAGGTTTCTCTGATGCGACTCGGTTGTCATCGGCAGAGCGGGAACGCGTGCTGTCTGGCAACGATCTTTGCACCGAGATCCTGGGTTCGGCGCTGAAGGCCGGTCGCAACGCACTGAGGTGTCGTGGCGCCATCAAAGGTCGATTCGTGTCCGTCCAGATTGTCAGTACGTGCACCAAGGTCGGCTGCCTTCCCGACACCAACGTCCTCTCCTTCTGCGAAGTGCAAGTCATAGGCAAACCCGTCGACGACTCATTCGACTGAGAAAAAAATGCCAAGAGAACAATATAAAATACCTCGACAGCCACTGGATATTCTTCCTTAAGTGTTGTGGTCCTTGATAATGCATAGTTTTAAAAAAATAAATTTAAAGACTGAAAAATTTACATTTTGAATGGTTCGAAAACTGTTGTTTTAGAGAATAACCATCATTACTATGCCATATAATTTTTTTCCTCATTTGTCTGAATCGAATGTAAAATAATCAGCATAACCACGTAACGCAAGTGAGAAAAATTGCTCAACTATTAAATTATCGATTTACTACTTTATCTAGAACATTGACTTAAGAGTGTTTAAATTTTAATTAATGAAAAATTATCCTTAATTGTTGCAAAACCTATTATCCTGGGACTTAGAAATTTTCAGTAGCGAGTTTTTTTGGTCCACCCTGTATATTTTAGCATCTATCTATCTTTTCTTAAAAAACTCGTCTTTATCAGGATTATTCCTTTTAATTCATTATAAAATAAAAAATGTGGACAGTATTTTAACGGAGCATCGTGTTATTAATCGTAGTAAGATACAGGTATAAGACTGGAATGTTATGAAGGCAGCTCTGCAAACTATTGCTAACGCATATGAACTCGGATTTTTTTTCGCCTCCTTTTGATGATTACTGTTAAAAAATAGTTTAGTTTGTTTGGCTTGATTGGTATTAACGTCCTTTTCAACTGCTATGGTCATTTCAGGACGGCCTTATAGGGCCGCAAATTTTGACTCGCAAGGGTTAAGGTGCAGCCGGCAAACGACTACATGGGACCAACAGCTTTACTTCCCTTCCGAAGAAAGTGCGCGATCTCAGGATTATCCCCCTAAAAAAAAAATCCTCGTCGTTCTCGGCCGGAGTCGAACCCGATTCTTCGGTTATCAGAGACGATCACGCAACCACTAAGCCACCGAGGCCGATCTGTTAAAATATAACACAACAAATTAATTAGTCACCGAATCTGTAAATATTATATAGATTACAATGAAGTTGTTCACAGCACAATAATTAACGAAGAAGAGATAAACAACCCAGTTACGATTTGTTTTGATCGTCTTGTTAGGTTTTATGGCGGTGCATCGTATACTAAATTATTGGCCACCCTCTCACTTTCATGTTAACTTTTCATGGGCCTAATCTTATATTTGACAAATAGTTGAAAGCAAGGAATAAACACAGAATATTCCAAGCCTAGGAAGGATTCGAATCGATGACTCGACAAAACCAACTTCCGGAAAGGAACTTGAAACTTGTGATTATAAAATCGAGGAAAACGCTTGGAATGCTTTAAGCACTATCACGTTGCTGTTGATTAAGTCCTTTTTATGAAACCCTCGTGTACCCTTCTCAGTTGTTTAAAGCTTACACACCTCAAAGAAACAGTCATCCTAGAGAAACAGAATGCTTAACAAAATGCCAACTACCCAAGAAATGCCTATTTGCATTACCTTTTTTCCTCTTTGTAAATTGAGGTTTTCCTGCGATTGAGCATGTTCGAAAATCACCGGGGTGTCTGCAGCGGTTCTTTCCTCGCGAGGTGACCGGGTGAAGCAGGCGTTCATTTCCGCCGCTCGACGAGGCGACTCGACCCGAATATTAAATGACGATTCTAATGGCGAGCGAAGTCGGTTTTGACGCCCGGACCGCCCTTTCACCTGCCCATTAAGCAAACCTGACAATCCTGATAATTGCCGGTCTCCCGAGGGGGAAATTTTATTATAAATTCATTGGGTCTACGTTAAATAACTGAGAGGCAATTCAGTTCGACGAGACGCGTTGAATTTTGGACACAAGTTTGAAGGTAATTTTTCGAGGTAATTTTCTTTATTAAGGAAAAATTCAAGGTCGTTAATAAGACGAAGCCTCGTAAAATTGAGAAATTCGAAAATTAAACCGTTTGCTCTGATCTAGTTGAAATGTTTAAATAATAACTGATAATAAAAGCAGTGAAAGTTTTTTGTTTTTTATCTTTTTTCGATTTTGGACTTTTTTTTTCTGAAATTCCTAATTTTGAAATCGTTGAAACAATATAGAAAATAGTTTATCATAAATTGGATGAGCATGTTTTAATACCAAAAAAAGAACTTAACGATTTTTTTCAAAAAGATTATTCATAAAAGTTATTCAAAGAATTCGACAGGTAACCTTTAATAACTTGTGAAGAGTCATCGATATTTAAAATTTTTTGCTATTTACTGTATCTTAAAAAAGTGTGAACAAAAAAGCTGATAACTTGAAGAGTATACTAAAATACTAAACACTGCATCCGTATCGAAACGATTGTCTGATTTTTAAGTTTGCTTTAAATTAAGAAAATTTCACTTTAAATTTGAAAAAATTCTGAGTTGATGATAATAGTCTTACATCAATATGAATCAAACTGCTTTATGTATTTAACAGCGGGCTTAAACTAAGTAAGCATTGATAACATGTGAACAAGGTCATTTTGACAATTAGTTCAACAATTACCCGCTACTGTCATATTTGTCATTTTTAACCTCAAAGTTAAGTATCACATCAGTCAAGATGGGAAATACACGATATTTAAAACCGGAGACAAGAAATGCAGCATCACTTAGAGTGCGGAATAGGCTTCCAGAGTTTATAACTTGTGATGAAGTGACAATAAAAAAAAAGCACAGAATACCCTAAATTTACTTAAAGAATTCAATAAATAGTATTATTAATTGTTTATGCTATATTTTGTAAAATTGAGCAAAATAAATAAGATTTTTCTAAATCGAACAATCATTTGATACGAGGGGAGAAGCAAATCCTTCTTTTTAAGCCTTAAAATTCGGTTAATAACAAAAGGAAAAAAGAATTACAGTTGGGCCTGTAATCTATACATTATTTTTATTAAATAAATTTCAGAGGCTTCAAAATAAGTGTTTGTTAAGTGAAATAAACCTCTGCGGCTGTGGTTAGTTACTACGTGAGACACCACTTAAAACTTTTTGTGGTCAAATGGATCTTGTGTCTCCTGTTTCTTCACGAAGTATTTTGTTATATTCAATTCACACAAGAATATATAATCATTAAAAATTAATTCTAATTAGTTTTAAAGCAACTTCCGTAGAAAAAATATAGAATTTTGAATTTTGAGTAAAAAATTATTTAATTATTCTTTGGAGAGTATTCCCAAGACCTTTAAAAATTAATTTTGATTAGATATGTATAATCAACAAATATCCAGATGCAAACGAAGAAAAGCGTCTGAAGTATATTTTTTTAATGCATTTTTTTTTCTTCCGGCAAACGCTTTTTAACTTTTATTTATTTATTTTTTTAAAAAAACCATAAACGTCTTAGAATAGATAAACAGTTTAGGGCGAAAGTTTTTTATTATTACATTGTGCTGAATTTATTTCTCATGAAATCACTCTGAGAAATCCCACGAAGAAGAAGGAATTTTTCGCCGCCGCATTCTTTCTTCTCCTTTCGAGCAATTCAAGGTTAGCAATCATTCACTGACTGCGAGATAGATCCCTTGACCAACATGAGCCACGGCAACGAGACCAACGACGACGACAGGCAACGATCGACGAGGAAAGGGAAGAAAGAAAGTTGAAAAAGAAAGGGTGTGGTGGCCTGGTCCTCCACGACCAACAGGATTGTGACGTCAGTCGCATTCTCCTGCTTAGCCAATGGCAGCTCGTCCGCTTCGGATAATTCGTATTATCAACGCGCGACTGTTTATTGGGCCATGATTTCGTCAAAAGGACACGGAATAAACAGGCCTCTTTGGTATTTAAAGGGCAGAAGAGACCGGCAAACGGATCACTTTCGCCTCTGACTTGGAATCGGATTCTGGCTGCTCCTGCTACCATGACAACCATGATCTTTGCGGTGAGCTCATCTCCTTCGTTCATCTTCACAGTTTGGCACGCTAAGATTCCCCTCTAGCTACTTTTCTAACTTTTTCATTATTATCGCACAGCTCTTGTGTTTTTTGGCTTTATGTCATATAAACTTGCAAAAATAGACAAATTCTAACAGTTTCCTTTAACTAGCTATCTAACAAGCATTAACTTGCTTCTGCTCCACTGCAATCTTACAATCCCTTAAAGAAAAATGTAATAATTTGTCATGTTGAAATAGCTTAGATAATATTTTCTATGTGCTTATTTATTATAATTGCTTTAAAATTCTATTCACAGTTCGCTCTGTGCATCGTGCAATTGGTCGTCGTCTTCGGACAGCAAGGAGGTTACCCACAAGGAGGATATCAAGGTGGCTATCCCCAGCAACAACAGTATCTCCCAACCACGCCAAGACCGAATGCGGCACCGCCTTTAGGATTTCTACACGACCAAGGCATTGACGGCAGGTATAAGTTTGCCTACCAGACCCAGGACGGTCAGACTCGTGCGGAAAACACCGGTTCCGACGGGGCTATAAGAGGCTCCTACACCTACACTTCACCCGAAGGACAGAAAATCAAGGTGGCGTACACGGCTGATAAGAACGGGTTCCACGCCGACAGTGACGCCATTCCCCGTGCCGATGCCCCTCCGCCGGCGCCGGCGCCGCAGCAGTATGCCCCTCCGCCGCCCCAACAGTACAACCCACCGCCCCAGCAATACAACCCACCGCCCCAGCAGTACAATGCCCCGCCGCCACCCCAGCAGTACAACCCGCCTTCTTATCCTCAGCAGTCGTACGACTATCAGCAGCAGCAGGCTGGGCCGTCGTACAGCGGGGCACCCATCGCCCAGTACGCTTACGGTGACCCCAAGGTCGTCTCGGGACTGCAGAGTCTGTTCGGATGATGATGATGGCGACTATAATAAGAACTTTACGATAGATTAAAAGTTTTTACATAAATGTAATATATTTTGTTTATTTCTATAAAGCGAAATCTATGTCAAGTTTAAGGGAAAAAGCGAAGACCTTGTCGAACGAAAACTTCCAATTGTAAATAAAGTTTTAAGTTTTAACAAAGACATTGTTGCCAACTTTCTTCCTCTTCTCTTTTTTCTAAACGATTATTCCTGTTTAGGACTATTCTCATCTATTTTGAAGCGACAGACATTCTTTCTTTTCTCTGCTTTTCGGACACTTTCCAGAAATCTCTATTTCTATTCATTGTAATATTTCAATAGGATTTTTACATTAGAAGTCTTGGAATTATACGTGACTGGTAAAACCAAGCTTCTTCTCAAAACAGATAACTACTCTTCTCTTTGCTAGTTCTTTAAATTCTGTGTTTTAAAATGAAGCAAATCAATACACCTCATTTGTTAAAAAGTTAATAAACGAAAGGAAAAATCCCGCAGTGTAGAATCGAACTAGTGACCACGACTTTCCGTGATGGTACTCTAATTCCACCTTACTGATTCTAATAAACAGCTCAACACAAAAATATCAATCAAATAAAACTTTGCTTTAAAAAATTTATGTGATTGGTAAAATTGATTGGAGTTAAGGTAGAATCATTTGTGCCTCAACATTAAGTTTTTGGCAACTAAAAGTAAGTTGGTACTCTATCGAGCAGTTGGTTAGAGCAAAGACGAAATGCCTTGTTCTCTGATTCGATTCCAGGTCGTGGAATTTTTTCCTTTCATTTATTACTTTAAAACAACTCAATCATTGGCCTTATAAACAACTTATTTTTAACAAAAATGAACCGACTTCATGGGTCAGAAACCTTCCCAGAAAAATATTCAGCCGAATAACGAAACCCCATCCAAATCGGATCAGTAGTTTTTGAGGAAATCGCGAACATACAGATATATACTTACGGGTCAAACAGAGAACCTCCTTTTTTGAAGTCGATAAAAATAACTAAAATTATAAAATTAGGCAATGAAGGCAAGAACCAGGGGTTCGAGCACAAACCAGGCAGCCCTAATATATGACAACAGCATTCATCAATAGGCAGTTCAAGGTTGAAATCCATAAAATTTGTGAAAGTTCAAGAACAGGAAGTTAAACAAAAAGTGAGCAAATTCGAGATAACTTGATTTTTAATTAAAATTTATTCGTCTACTTTAAATTCCCGGTTTCTATTTTCAAGCAAATTGCGTTCTGGTTTCTTAATTGGTATTTAAATTTATCTTGTGCACGCGCCGAATAATTTTGCTTTCAGATTTTGTTTATGGGAAATAACAATTACGAAACTGGTTTAACGGTCTCTTTTCAAGGTTTCGCGTGTTTCGGCGCTATTTTTCCCTTTTAAACTCCTTTAATTCCCAATCATTTGAACTGATTTGACATTCACAGACAACCTGCCGCCCTCTCATTGTGAACCTGATATGGAATATTTAAATAGCGAAGGGGAGAGAGAGAGAGAGAGAGAGAGAGAGAGAGGGGGGGTAAGGGGGAGTATATCTGGTGTTTCCCCCTTGATCTTTAATGGAGACCTTTCTGAGAGTGGAAGCGGTTTTTTCCTAAGGCCGGCCGGCTGCCCCTTCCGTCGGTGGCTGGGTGGGTGGGTGATCGGGCGGGGCGCAACCGTTTAGCCGGCGGCTTCCAGTCCGACTCACCTTTGGCCTCCTTTGCAAGTTCGTTCGTTTCGATCGTTTCGGAATATGACGAAAAACCGACCTTGGAGGGTTAGAACTTCATTCTTAACGGGTTCTGAATTAATCGATGCCCAAGGTTGAAACAAGCGACGTTGGACGTTCCCTGCTTAAAATGTTGTCGTCGCAACCAAGGGATGTCAATAAACAGATCAAAACTATTGTGTGCTAGGAAAATAAACACGAGGTCTAATTTGTTATTGGTGGCCCCAGCAAACAAAAAAAAAGTATATTATCATTACTAAAACGAACTTCAAAGGTGTTCTGAAGAATTTAAATGTGAGAATGGGGTAATATGTTCGATACCATGTACGGAGGAGTGAAATGTGTATGCAGTGACGTATTTAGGGAGGTTTCTTGGTTGTCCATAAACCCCCCCCCCCCGGTATTAAAGGAGGGGTGCTAAAAATGTGGAAAAAGTATTAATGAAAATTAAGTTTCTAAGCATGCGTAAACAGGTAGTGTGTACATTTCAACGTAGAATTATTGTTTTAGTAGAGCAACGTGTCCACGTGCACAGCATTTGTTTATTGTTGAACGGTTTTCTGTACACGTGGCCATACTGGGAAACAAACAAAAAAAAAGGGAAACGGATGCTATATGACCCAAACTGTGCTTTATTGGAGAATCCTAATAGCAAAAAGGTCGTTAATTGACCCCTTAATGTTATTCTTCCCTTCTTGAAACAGGGGTGCATTCTCCTCTGAAAGGACAGACAAGAAACTGAAAGGATTGACATTCTGCAGGGGTAAAAGATGAACTTAAAAATGTGCAGATGACCAGACAGGATTTGGAGCATGCTAATAAGGTGTCAAATAAAGCGGGTGGGCAGTTAAAACAGTTAATTTTCAGGTTGAATTCATATCCGTCGCTTGAGTCTAACCTAGTGGTATTGAGATTGAGACAAGAACTCTAAACAGTCCAATCGTACAATTTCAGTTTATTTTCAAAAACCTAGTCTTGCAATGCGGCAAGGAGCTGGAGCTTCTTACTGTCCAGCTGTGAAGCTGAACGAACTTTAGCCAACACCTCCTAGAAAGAAAGCCTGTGCACTGAAAATTTTTATATTGTTACATGATCATATGAAGTCATAATTTAGGGCTTATTATTGGTAGAAATTCGATTAACAATGCCTTTTTACGATGATGTAACAGTGTATGAATTTTCAGTGCAAATGCTTTCTTTTTATACTCTGTCCAACGAAAGAAAAACTGGGCGTGTCCGGTTAAATTTCCAATTTCAATTGTTAAACATTGTTAATTTTATTTAGCAACAATGTCTAACAATTGAAATTGGGAATTTAATTAGACACACCCAGTTTTTCTTTCGTTCAACGAGTATAGGAGGTGTTGTTTTAGCATATTACGTCGAGTCAAAGCATATTATGAGGTCAACTATGACAATGATTAGCATTGTTGCACATTCACAATGCTATTTCAATGGACACAAGAATTATTATATAAATTTGTTCTGAAGCATAAACGAAATATGGAAGTTGAAAACTTTTTAATTCTATTTCAAAGGTTCATCTTTTTCTTTTCAAATATATTGATTTAACTTGTACTTGTTTGATTGCATAATATTTTTACAATAATATTTTTTTGATTTGATTGGTTAAAACCTATAAATTATATTGTGTATCACATATCACATTAAAATTTATTTAAATGATTTGTTTATTGGAAGATTCTGCCTTTGTCTATTACACTTTGGCCTTGTATTTAACAAATAATTCGGTCAATTGTCTTGTAAACATTTTGTTTCGTTTGTGTTTTAAAGTAATTGTCATCAGTGCAGGATTTTAAATATTATATATTATTTAAAAGATTTTTTTCATTTCCATCGAATCTTTATGTATTACATTAGTTTTTATCCGTTTAGTGTTTTTATAATATTTATAAGTTCCTCTGTTGCATTTTGTTTCTCTTCCGTGGTGGGAATACGTAAAATGAAAATTTAAAAATAAAATCGGTTAATGATAGAATATTCTTTTGTGCCAAAATAAAAAGAAATTATCTAAGATATTTAGTCCTATTTTAACCAATAGTCTTGTTTTTAAGATCGTTAATTAAAATTACACATGGGGCGCCGAAATCATTAGAAATGTTAGAAACCCCCATTGCAAAATCCTGGCTACGCCACTGGCATGTGAGTACACGTTTGTGAATAGGTGAGTAGTGTACATAAATGGGTGCGTGAGAATAAAGCGCGAAACCTTAAAAACAGAATATTTATGTAGAAATTATATAAATTAAAAAAATTCTACAGTCCGCCAGTTTAAATAGCGAAACCACACGTAAATAGTATTTGGCAATGAGACATGCCCCTCTTTCATACCACTGTTGCAATAGGGCTCTCATTTCTTGAGAAGATAAATTGTATCAGATGGCATTAAGATTTATATTGTTAAATGTAGACGCCTTATAGAATATTAAAATTTAAATTCTTTCTGTTGATATATCTCCGTAACAACTGGCTCAATTTTGAATTTTTTTTCAAATTTATGGTTATTATTGGGTATATTCTAAGAACCTACCTACGAAGGATACGAGAAAGTGACGCCATTTATTTTTTAACGGAGGAAATATAGACCATGTGCAAAAGTTAACAGCCAAAAAGAAGGCTGAGTACAAGCACAGAAATTACATAGCAAGAATTGTTCCTGCGCAAGTCGTTTTACAAATGGCCGCCGTTATCACATCGTCCACAGTGGAAGAACATCGAGCGAAAAGAATGTTTCTTTTTGCAGAAGGTAAGAAATCCGCTGAAATTCATGGGGAAATTGATTATATGAGTATCCGTATGTACAATTTAATGCCAAATGATATTAAAGACTGTAATAAAAAAAATGTATATATTATTAAGAAGAAAATTAAGTGCTGGTTAAATAGCCTTATAGATTTTAATAATTTTTGATTTTTTTTCACCAATATTTTTCATATAAAGTTTTATATTGTATATAAAGAGATAATTTTATGTTTTTATATACTTTTATATATCCTTTGTATTTAAATTTCTTTAAAAATATTAAAAACTAACAATCATATTAAAAAAAATATTTGTATAGTATAAAAATAATTATTTGTATTGTAAAAAAAAAAAAGAAAAATTAGTGATTCAAATTAGTAATTTTCGTTTATAGAAACAATTTTATTTTTACCAATTATGTGTTAATTTCGATGTATCTTGTCTCTTGTGAGCATTCATTACTCTTTCGAGATACATCGATAAGCCTTATTATACCTAAATAAAAAAAAAAAAAAAAAAAATGGTAAAAGTTTACGGTGCCGGCTATTTGTACTATTCCAATGTATGCAAATAGCGTTAAAATGTTTCGGGAAGAAAGAGTTAGCTTTGTCGATAAACAGCGTTCTTGGATGTTGCGTCAGCGGCAACACCAGCCTTTATCGAGGATATTAATAACACTGTCAGAGAAAACCGTAACAGTTACTTGAAAGAAGTGAGTGAAACGTTTCACATATCCAATGGATCTGCATGGGATATGGTGCATGAGAAGCTTCGATACATTAAATTAAACCATAAAATTTTGGCTAGAAATGCTAATTATAAAAATTCTTCTCCAAGATTCAAATATTACCAATTTATTAATTTGAATGACCCAACACAATTAAACTAAAAAAATAATAATGATAAAATACATAATTTTAAATTTAAACGTGGTCAGTCTCTTTTTAATGGGGAAAATCGTAAATTTAATAAAAACAAAAAAAAAAATAAATAAATAAAGTCACCAATCTTGAAAAAGGACGAAGAAACTTGATATAAAGATGATGAAGATAAGTTGAACTGTTAAATTGTTATATCAATTGTTAAATTTTATTTCAACTGTTTTCACCTTTCAAAAATATTATCCTACTGATGATGAGAAATATTCTCGAAAACGTTTTATATAAATTTTATCCCAAATATTTGGATCACCCTCTTCAAAATTTCATCTGTATTTCAAAACCAATACTTCCTTCAAGTTTATCGTTTTCCACTATCAACATTATCTTCACAAGACTTCATCTACATCCTCAATAGACTGGGTTTATTTCTGCTATCAACAACATCTTCAATAGACTACATCCTTTGAGTTTTCTTCCATCTCACAAGTTTCTTCATCGTTTTTCAAGATTGGTGACTTTATTTATTATTTATTTTTTTGTTTTTATTAATTTTACGATTTTCCCCATTAAAAGGAGACTGGCCACATTTAAATTTAAAATTAATCATTTAAACTCCTTAGATCAATAATAAAATACATAACTTTTAAAATTCTAAAAAGTAACCTTCTCTCCCCAATTGCAAGAAATGTAAAATGCTAACATTTTAAAATACTTTTTTACCAAATCAATTACAACCTCCAAAAAATGTTTAGAATTTAAAAATGAAGTGTTCTTACAAATGTAAAGAAATAATAATAGTCCTAGTTCAAATTTTTTCTATCTGAAGAATTCAATGCTAAATAACTTGAAGAGACGAACACTTGTAGGAGCAGTTCATTGTGAAATTAGGTCGAAAAACACACAAGCATTTTGAAAATTACTACACATCAATTTTGAAGAATGACATCTCGTGCAACTAGGAAGAGGAAACATTAATAGTGCCCTTGTAGAATTTCACACTGATGTCATCATTAGAAGCTCCAAATTTTGAAATTTTGTAAACAGAAACAAATTTTGAATTTTGAGTATTGAATTTTGAAGTTCCAATCCGAAATCATCCAAAAACTTAAATGTTTTGCCAATTTAAAAGTCCAAATTAAAATTTTCCTTGCAATTGGGGAGAGAAGGTTACTTTTTAGAATTTTAAAAGTTATGTATTTTATCATTATTATTTTTTTTAGTTTATTTTATTGTTGGGTCATTCAAATTGATAATTTGGTAATATTTGAATCTTGGAGAAGATTTTTTTATAATTAAGCTTCGATACCGCAAAGTCTATTCGCGTTGGATTCCAAAAAGTCTGATATCAAAACAGACCGGCAACAGAATGGCGTGCAGTCTGCAACATCTGCAGAGGTACATCCAAGAGGAAAATGTGTTTCTAAATGGCATTGTCACAGGAGGTGAGTCCTGGGTCTTGCACTTCACATCTGAGCCTAAAATTGAAAGCATGATGTTGAAAAGTAGATAAAGAAGTGTAGTTTCAGCTGCATTTAATTTTTTACCTGTATGTTTTGTAATTTTCTCTGAGATATTGAATATCGATTATCAGAACTTATGATTTTTAGAATATTGTCTTTACAAATTTTTTTTTAATCTTTTGTGTACAATTAAACTGTTTAGGTTTCTTTTTGCTATGACTAACCATTTTCGATATTTCGGAAATTCGGTTTTTGACCGATATCTCGGGAACTACTGGTCGCACAAAAATTTGGATGCGATATCTGTAATTAGCCATGAAAGACATACATTTCATGTTTCATATACTTCTGGCAAAAAAAAACAAAAAAAAAAAAAAAAAAAAAAAAAAAACGCAACACCTAGAAGGAATGGTCGTTTTATTTGAAATTTTGCACACATATATCATTGATGGCTATTAAGAAATGATTCAAATTTTAAGACAATACGTTCAGAGGAACGTTGTACAGAGGTTCCCCCATGCCCCAATAGATCACATTAGTAGGTCGTATAACCGCCGCGAGCTTGAATGCAGGCGTCGACTCTTGCATGCATACGGTCTTAAAGATGCTGGATGTCGTCTTGGGATAGGTTGTTCCAAGCCTCCTGAACATGCTGGCATTGCAGTTGTTGGTTGTCACCACACCTCAATCAACTGTTCCAGTACAATGCAGATGCCAAACTGACGTTTCATGCAAAGCTGGTTGGAACCATTCTTCTCCAGGAGGGGCATGGGAGCCACCCTGTACAACGTTCTTCTGGACGTATTGTTTTGCAATTTGAATTCTTACTTGTATATGCCACAAGTGCAAAATTTCAAATAAATCGACCCAATCCTTCTAGGTGTTGCATTTTTTTTGCCATCAGTGTATGTCCCGAACCATAAAAAAATGCGGACAGACGGAAATAAACTTACCTTGAGATGAGAGAACAAACATTTTTGCAGACTTAATAAATATTTAACATTTTTACGGGTTTACATGTACCTCCCTATTCAAAATAACACTTCAGCGTTATTTTCATATTTGTAATGTTTTAACAACTAAGCAGTTTAATCTAATAAAATGCAAAAATTTTAGTCCAGAAACTGAGCAAACTGTACGAAATAGGTTTAAGACATAAAATAAGAAAACCCGAAATTAATTAAATTTATTATTTATTTTCTTTATTTAGACATTCGATTAGGTGTAGCTAACCAAATAATTTAAGAGATGTAAGAAGTAAATTATTTCGTGAAATAAAACTAGGCACTTTTTGATAAGGTATTTCCTTCATAATAAATAAATACTCTTTGGATAATTGATGGAGCTCATGGATTTTGCAAATAGAATTGGAATTATATATTAATACTGAATTATAAATCTATAAAAATGCAATTTAACATTTTAAGTTAACTCCTCTTTAAAGAGGAAAAATATTTATCATACAAAAAAATTCAAAATCTTCGATAGGAATATTTCTTTGCACAATGCAGTTCATTATAAATAAGAATGTCAACCGGTTTGTATTTGGTAGGAACTATATACATTAAGCCACATAGACACCGAGCGATGATGTTTCTTCTGTTTTGTTTGTTTTTATTTTACGTCCCCTCTTTAAAAGCACTTATATCTGCGAATTTGGTTTCCCTTTAGAAGTCGTTCGATTTGTACATGTCGCATAGCAGCCTTTCGATGGGGATGCTGCCGATGGTCTTTTTGAAAAAAAGTTCCTCGATGGTCGAAGCTCCGACTGATCGGAGTGAGGGCAACATGAGCAATAGTTTGCCGAACCGAAAAGGCTGCGACGGATAGGCCGTCTGAATATACTTGCACAGGGTGAGCTGCGCTTGATCCTGCAACGTCGCCACCGTCGAGAGGTCTCGGAGGATCCGAAGATCAGGTCCAGTGGATGACAAGACTGGAAGGAAGAAAATTGAACCAAATTACAAACCTTAAGCAGATGTGTCATCGAAATTGGATGTTAACTGTTCTCGAAATAGGTGGAACGGAATTATGGGAATCAAATTACGAAATTTACTTCAAATAGACCAAAGCGAAGTCCTTCGTACCTGTTTTGAAGAGGATGACAGCTTTCAGACAGGCGTATTCCGTCACGTCCACTTGAATCTCTTTAAATTTAGCGACGATTTCTTGAAAGTTGTGCACTTCGTTCATGACAGATACCAGACGTTCGGGGGAAAGGCGATCGTGTGACAAACCTATATGACGAAGAATTTGCAGGCACATTAACGGATTGTATGAATATATCTATTAAAATTGTCAACTTAAAACTATGAATGTACGGATCGAAAATTTTGATATCTCTTTATAATCATGAATAATTTAATTTATAAATACAATAATTTATTAAGCCGATGGTATAGGCATATCATAAAATCTGTCAATAGTGCTCAATGCATAATTTTCATAATCAAAGATCGTTCAGATTCTGTACAAAGTGGCAAAATTCATATTAGTTCAACACTGCAAACCAGAGACTGTCAATAAAGCATTACTTTATCGAAACAAAGCTTACCATAGGCATGGCCTACTTCACTATTTAGATTGGTTTTGATTGGGCCACTGGGGTCAGAGTTACGGGGATGGGAGTGAGAGGGAACCAAGTGATCTATGTGGTATTTAGATATGTAAAAGGGTGAAATTCTGGTTGCAGATTCCCCTAGATGCAGATTCCCCTAGGCAAAATCTAAATTACTATGAAATTTGGGACAAATTATCCCAGTAGGGTCGGATTTGTGGAAGATAGCAGTCACTTGGTCTTTAGAACTATGACAACATATGGCATGTGATACATTATTCGATCGAAAATGGTGAAAAAGAAAAGAAGTAGGGTTCTTTTATATTTTCTAAATAATACATTCGATAAAATCAATTTTTGATAAAAAAAAAATAATTGGAGAACTAAAAATGTGCAGATAATGGGGTGGGGGGTGGGGGATAGATGAACTCAGGGCTTCCGCTACTTTCCTATACCGTCCTCGGGGGAGGGGTTAATTTCTTGTTGGATAAATAATTGGAGATGTTTTTCGGTGGTTCTATTCTATAACACTGTGGCTTGTGTACTCTTGGTTGATGAGTTTATCCATTCTCTAAGGAAATAAAAGGCTATGTCGTATCAGTCAAGCATCAAAAAAATTCTTTCAGCTTTAACTATGAAATCGTCAAGCAGCGAGGCCTTAGTTGCCTAAATGAAGCACATGATTTGCTTGATAAAAGGGAAAATGGAATTATACAACGTGATATTTATTTTTATTTACATCCAAAATACTAAATGTCACTGAATAATAAATTTCAAGGAAATTCTTTAAAAGTGTTTAAATATAGTCTTTTTAAAGAGGCCACACCCACAGTGCAAATCACGTAATGAAAATCAAGCAAATAAATAGGTCTAAGCAAATAAATAAATTTATTGATTGTTGGTCCTGCTTTACATTCTAATAACGGGAAAAAATTTGGATTGCTATCTCCAATATTAATATGTATATTATCAATGTGCAATTTAACCTTTTAACTTTAGAGTAAATAGACATGTTCTTTAAGTAATGATGGCGACAGCCGAAATTATTGTCTATGATTAAATTTACAACAAACTACGTATTACTGGGGCTCTATAATTCTCTTAAATAAATAAATAATAAATGTTAAAATTGTAAGTTAATAATCTTACCAGCTGCTGTAAGCAAAGGTCCAATGTCCAAAGGCATAAAGAATTGAGCTGCTCCCAAAACGAAAAGCTCTCGCCATCCTTCTTCCAAAAGCAATAGCTACGATAAAATAAGTTCAAATTGTCAGCTTTAAAAGCACACCGAATGCTCATAATGAAAATAAAAACTGGGACTATTCTCTAGTGCCTCGAACAATAGTGGGCGGTATTATCCTGTAATATGGCTGCTTAAAGTAGAAACAGCATAGTAAAAAGCACTAACAAAAAAGAATTTTCTACGTTTGTGGATGCTTTCTTGACAACAGTAAAAAGTAAGATTGATTGATGTGTACACGAAACGTACCGTTAAATAATTAAATTAATCTACTCATTCCTTATTGCATTAACCGATTTAATACGATGAATTCATTTTGTCATATGCACAAAGTGCGACAATTAAATAACGAGACTGATTTTTTTTTTAGGGAAGACGCGAAGCAGGAAAATTCCAACATTTGTATGCATCTCTATTTTGGAATGTGCTCGTCAAGTAACACAAAGAAAAAAAAACCTTTGTATAGCGGTGTCGTCAAAAACTTCAAAATGGAGCAGCGTTAAATTGAATAAAACTGCGACAGAGAGTGGCATGATGAAGAGCATGGAGTGGCATGCACCCACTTCAAGCAGAAAAAGTATCAGTTTCAGAACAAGAATTGGGTGTTGCTGCATGACAACGCACCTTCGCACTGCCCACTCATCGTGAAACAATTTCTTGCCCAGCAACAGATTCCAACGTGATTTGGCTCCAGCGGACTTTTTTCTTTTTCCAAACATTAAAAGGACAACGATTTGGCGATGTCCCCGCCATCCAAACGGCAGTGACGAATCTGCTGCACAGCATTCCCTCCGAACGCTTTAAACAGTGATTCCAGGACTTAATCAGTCGTTGTGAGCGTTGTATTCAGTCAAATGGAGATTATTTTTAAAATATGTAACAATTTTTTGTAAGTACAGCGTGATTACAAAAGAACTTCACACTTTTAAAAATTTATTACATCAAAGCTATTCAGAATATAGACACACCACATACTGTCTATTCATATAGACACACCACATACATAAAAAGAAATCACAAGGTGTGAGGTCAGGGCTCCGCGGTGGCCACTTTGCAAGTTCAAGGTTATTGTTTGCTCGACCAATCCACCGCTGTGATTTCTTTTTATGGGGATGTGTAAAGGACAAGGTCTTCACCCTACCACTTCCCCGTGACCTACACGAGCTGAAATAACGCATTACGGTAGCGATACGTGGGATTGATGGAGATATGTTAATGCGGGTTTGGGACGAATTCGACTACAGGGGAGCATATTGAACATCTTTCACTGTGTCACAATAAACTTCAAGAGTTTTTCTTTAAGAATCCGTATGTGGTGTGTCTATATCCTGAATAGCTTTGATGTAATAAATTTTTAAAAGTGTGAAATTCTTTTGTAATCACCCTGTGTATGTGCAGCTTTCTTTCAATAACGTCAGTCTCGTGATTTAATTGTCGCATCTTGTATATAGAAGAAGTACGTGATCTACTGCCTACTTTAAATGATTTAAAAATTGCCCGTCAAGCTGCAGGTGATGATGAAATCCGGTCCGAGATGTTAAAGGCCTTAAATCAGGATGGTATCCTGTGGCTGACTCGAGTGTGTCAGGTTGCTTGGATATCTGGACAGGCCCCTAAGCAATGGCAGACAGGAATTGTGATCCCTATCTTCAAAAAGGGAGACCAGAGAGATTGCAACAACTATCGAGGCATCTCTTTGCTCAGCATTCCTGGGAAAGTGTACGCTAAGTGTCTGGAGAAGAGAAGTCGGGAAATAGTCGACTCCAAACTGTCAGGGGAGCAGTGTGGTTTCCGACCTGGCCGAAGCACGACGGATCACATCTTTGCTCTAAGGCAAATCTTTGAGAAATCCTGGGAGTATGCAAAAGAGGTCTACGCTTGCTTTGTGGACCTCGAAAAAGCATATGACAGAGTTCCTCGGGAGAAGCTCTGGCAAGTGTTGCAAGAGTATGGAGTGGATGGGCAATTACTGGTTGCTATCATGTCTCTGTACGAAAGCTCTGAGATGTGTGTCCGGATAAATGGCATTAAGTCAAGACCGTTCACCGTGGGTGTTGGACTCCGCCAAGGGTGCGTACTGTCGCCCATCTTGTTCATTATCTTTATGGACTGGATAGACAGGGGCAGCCGAGGCGATGAGCGTGTTTGTGTGGGCGACTGCCTGGTGGAGAGGTTGCTCTTTGCTGACGACCTTGTCCTCCTTGGGTCTTCTCGCACGAACCTTCAGCATGCACTAGACCGGTTTGCAGCCAAATGTGAAGAAGCTGGGATGAAGATCAGTGTGGCTAAAACCGAGGTTCTGGTCCTTTCAAGACAGCCTGCTCAGTGCGCTCTCCATGTTAGTGGAGCCTCATTGAGACAGGTGGAGAAATTCAAGTATCTCGGGATTGCATTCACGAGTGATGGACGGCAGGAGAAAGAATTGGATGCTCGGATCGGTGCAGCAAGCTGTGTCAGACGTGAACTGTGGCGATCCGTGGTAACGAAACGCGAGCTGAGTAACAAAGCTAAGCTCTCCGTCTTCAAATCCATCTTTGTCCCCATTCTCACCTATGGTCATGAGGCTTGGGTAATGACCGAAAGAGTGCGATCGCGGGTACAAGCGGCCGAAATGAGATTTCTGAGAGGTGTTGCAGGTGTTACCCTACTAGATAGAGTGTACAGCAATACAATAAGGGAATCTTTAGGTGTTGAGCCGCTACTTCTCCGCATTGAGAGGTCTCAGTTGCGCTGGTATGGCCACGTGATTCGGATGCCGCAAACTAGTCTTCCTAGGCAGTTGTTATTTTCCAAGCCGGTGGGTAAGAGACCAAGGGGTCGGCCTAGAACCAGGTGGCTAGACTACATGGAGAATCTGGGTTCGAGTCGCTTGGATATTACCAGGGAGGACATGCGCCTGATGGCGGAAGATCGCGATCGCTGGAGATCCTCCATAGGGCTGCTGCCCCCGCGACCCTAACGGATAAGCGGGTTTGAAAAGTAAGTAAGTAAGTAAGTAAGCCCGTCAAGCGGCGCTAGCGAATAGAAGTTGTAATTTTAACGTATTTATAAGAATTTCGAAAGTCTGTTTTCTTAGTGTTTATAAGGGAAGCCACGCACAAACTTATGAACTCCTTACCTGATCTCTAAAAGGAAGGTTAACAAAGGCCGGGACACTTTTAGCCCATTTGACATTCATGAAGAGGAGGCGTGCTGCCGACTCACAAATGTTGTCTGGGCCGTTGAAATACGTCTGTGTTATTTCGTGCGGATACTGAAAAGTAAACGAAAAAACCGTTACGTCAGAAAAAAGATTTCTCGGGTCGGGCATAAATGTGTTTAGTCAACGCAATGCAATCTCCTTTTTTATACCTTTGGCGTGGGTTGGCAAAGCAGTGGCGACCGAATATTCGCCAATAGATTGCATTCCCTTCCAATACCCAAATTCGAACTATCGGGAGGAGCGAGTCGACTTAGGAAAGGCGGTGGAGGAAGATGATTTGCCGGGAGAGACGCTAACGAATCGCTTCCGGAATCTTTTAAATACATCGCTACTTGACGGCGAAGAGTAGAATTTCGTGGTCCACGCTCGTGCTGTACAGCTATCATAAGGTAAAGAAGAACATATTTCATAAGATGCAAAACATTTAAAATTTAAAAAAATTTAAAAAGTTTAAATTTAAATGTAATGTAAAATGGAAACGAAAAGCCCTTTTCTCGTTTATTCAATTTGGTTGAAATCCCTTTATAACTCTACGCAAAACTACTCTTCTACATTCATCTCTCTCTCTCTCTCTCTCTCTCTCTCTCTCACTAAAGGCAAAGTTTCAAGAGCGGTCGCTTTTCAATCAGTGCAACGAAATGCTGTTCTGCAAGAATGCTTGCAATTGAAATGGAAAATTTAACTGGACGCGTCCAATTTATCTTTAGTTGGATAGAATATAGCTTTTAAAGTTGATCTCCTTGTTCAACAATGCGCAATTCTAGTAAAGTGCCTTCATCAAATAAAGGGGTCGGGGCAATAAGGAACCTAACCCACAGGAAGAAATTCTTAATAAATGTAATAATTATTGCTTGTGAAATCCATTTACAATATGTTTCAGTAACAATTGCACAAGCAAACTGTAATCACAGTAAAGTAAAACGTCAACCATACAGATTTACAGACTTTTAAGCAATATAACATCACTTTTCTCAAAAACTTCTTCCTGTGGATTAGGTCCTTATTGCACCGAGCCCTTCAAATCAAAACCAACAAGACTATACATTCTATGATTGTCTTTCTTTTATAAGAAAGTGACAAATAACAAGAGGGCAACTAAACGATTTATATATGCAAATTCTCCTGCCACGTGGTTGACAGACCTACGCGGTCGTTGAGTAGTTTAAAAAGAGACATCGCTTCATCATTCTTAATCGTTGTACAAACGCTAGCTGCGAGAATGCCGCCAAAAATCGATAGATATTGGGAAGGATATATAAATGCACTTTCCGAAGCGAAGTGGTCCTATTCCATGATTATAAAACAATGCAAATCCAGGGGTCTCACCATTTCGAAAGCAGGAATCTGTAACATACTAAATAAAAACAGAAAAAAACACAATACCAGCAACGTTGGACGAATCTGGGCCCACGAGACAACGACCCACTCCAAGCAGAACACCGGAGGTTGTAGCCAAAGTCAAGCGTCTTATCTGTGCAGAAAATCCCAAAACTCAAAGGGCTGTCGCAAATAAGGTAGGGGTATCATAGTCAGCGGTACGCAATATAATCCACAAAAATCTCCGACTGGTTAAGCTTCCGAAACCTGGATAGTTGCGTCAGGATAAAGCTGCGAGTCGTACGTCCAAATCAACGGTCGCCCATTTGCAAACACTGGTACAGGAGACGGACATACATTAAATTCCGTTTGAAGACATGCCCGTGAAATCTCCAGACGCATCCACCACGGATTATGGCGGCTTTGGACTGCTGAAACGCGCCCTTGGAAGTAGTCCCCGTACATTGCACGGTCTATGAAGCGGGGTGGGTACAGATCGACATAAATTCTCTGCAGCGAACTCGTATTGAATGGAAGCTGCGATGCAGAGCCATAGTTCGACACCGTGGGCACCAGACAGAACATCATCCTATATGGTGGCGGGCTTTATCATAGAATTATGACGCTTGCAAATCGTTTAGTTGTAACGTACTCAACCCTCTGTAGATGGTGGTCAGGGCGTGGACTCCACGGAGACTCCCTTAATTATTTTCAGAATACTTTCTAATTTTAATCTTTTTGGAGGATGTTAATTTTTACAAATATAGTTTAATCTTCCTAATATAAATAACCTGCCAAAATTATAACTTAATAGAAGGAGTAATGTAATTGATTAGTTAAATAATATTAGTAAAATTCTCTTTTATGAACATTAAAAATGATAAATAAAATCAAAATAAATAAGCTAATAAATAGTAAACAGAGTTCATCAATATTGAGGAGGATTTTGTAGAGAATGAGTAAAAGTCACTGAAGAAGTCGTTGAAGAAGAACTAACAAGCAGTTGAAAAGGACGTTAATACCAAACAAACCAAACCAACCAAGAACTAACAAGGATTGAAGAAAACACGAAGAATTCTAGTTGTGAAGGATGACGAAAACGTACTGAAATGTCCGTGGTCTTGAAGAATTGAAGAAAATAAAGAAAGATAACAAAGGTCTGGAGGAATTGTAGCTTTTGAAGTGTAGAAATGGTACTTTAAGACGGAATCGCAGAATGGAAAATAATGTTATTGAAGTTGAAGTTCTTTTTATGGAAACTTTTTTAAAGAAAATTTGTACTTTTTCCATCCCTCCAATTCTCAGCTTTACTTTAAAAAGTTTCCATGAATACAACTTCATCTTCAATAACGACGTTTTTTATTCTGCATCTTCCCATCTTCAAGTCCTTCTCTACACTTCAACAGCTATATTCTTCCAGACCTTCAACTTTCTTTGTTTTTTTCAATTCTTCAAGACACGAACATTACATTACTCCTTCTATTAAATTATAATTTTAGCATCTATATTAGGGGAGTAGTTCCTTATTTTAGGGCAAGTCAAAATGATGGACCCGATTTCAGACATTTATTCTGTGATGTCTAATGAACGTATCGTAATGTGGGACATGTGCTTCGAAAGATTAACTTTCACAGTTTAGTTTCCACGCACTGTTTTCACTTTCTATCGCTAAAGGTCAGCAGCGAGCGGTTAAAGAAAATGGCGTTGACTGGAGAACAGAGATCGTTCTGTGTGCTTGACTATCATGTAAATAATTCTGAGATTAGTGTTCAACTGCATTTCCGTACCAAATATCGGAGAGACCGGCTTATCGGGGAGTCAATTCGTAAGTGGTATGCACAGTTCAGAGATTTGGACTGCATCTGTAAACGCATCGAGTTGTAAACGGTCTTGATGTGTGTCGGGTTACACAAGACGCTCACATAGAACACCTGCGATGTGATGTAATGTGATGTGTTTGAAGTAAACTTGTACCTTGCATAGCACATGTCTCACTATACCAAATGTTCATTAGATTTCACAGAATAGACTTGTGAAATCGGGTCCATCATTTTGACTTGCCCTGTATTTCTAATTTAATTATTTATCATTGACATTTTTGGCTTCGATTATTTATTACTGTTTCAATGCTTCGTAAACAGTACGCTTCAGTTTATTATGCATTAAGGTTCCAGCGTTTCTATTGATACGCTACTTTAAAAAGTTCCAGTGTATGTCATCTCATTGCCACGAATCTATGTTCAGCTGAAACATTAAGAGCTTTGTTGTAGTTTTTTGATTTGGCCGACGACCGGCATCCTAATGGATTTCGCGTGTTCTGTTAACGGGCAAAAACGAATTCTTTGATTTTCTTTAGGGGCCATGAAATTCGCACGTGCGATCGAGCAGAAGACAGCAAATGAAAGCGAGCGTTTCATTGAATTTCCGCTTCTTCATCTTCTTTCCCCCCTCCCCCGTGTGTTGGTTGCTGTCATCGTCCTAAAAGAATTGAACGGTTTTCCTAAAAAACCGATTTGTTCTGTATTCGCACGAAGCTAAAATGGGGTCTAGGGTTTCAACTCTTTTCGGATGGAAATGCGTCGGTCCTTCCGCTCATTGTCCGCAGCATTTGAAAAACGATCCCGGCCGGGGAAATCGCCAAAGGATCCCTTTGTATTCCACTCAAAACTCCTCTTCTGCTCTGGTCCCTTTCTCTCTCTATCCTGGGCCGAAGTGGATAAGTTGAAACACCGGTGGCTTTCCAGTCAGTGTAATGCAATGCCCTTTTTAGAGGGAACCATCGCGATAAGATGACCGGTTTCAAATGCATTTGCTAATGTTCTTTAACATAGAAATGTGCTAGTGTTTTCAATAAAGGAGTTTACACAATTTTTAAATAAACGGGATTTTTTTTCTTTTATTAACTTCAATTAGGATGCGACATATCACTTATCGTCTAAATCATTCTAACATGGCTATTTTAAAAAATAATTCTAAGATAAAATACTTCATTGACAGTCAATAAAGAGTGTATGCTCTTTTTATAAAATTTAGTTACATTAGTAATTTAATGAGGCAAACCCATACTCAGAGTTTTTGGGAAGTATGGCTCCGTGGCTTCGTTATAATGAGTGCAGTGAAGATCGGGATCATTTGTAATATTATATACAAATAATTTTATATTTGCCATACTCTTTGGACTTTCAGTCTGCAAATTGGCAGAACATTACTTTCAGTTTTGCAGCATTAATATTGCATATTCAAAATTTAATTTATTAGCACATTCTCTGTTTTTTTTTTAATGTTTTAAAATTAATGTTGTAAGCTGTTACAATCGCCCCCACAATCAGGCGATTTTACGTGATGATCACCAATGTATATTAATGTGTGGATAATTGTTATTCAATTGTGAAAATATCCTTTTCATCGTCAACGCTGGAATTTAGAATTCTAAAGACTTATTTCTGTGTGAAATTTTGTTCATCGAGTGTTTCCTTCTTTTTTCATATTAAATTTATTTTGAAGAACTTTGAAGAACATTTCATGGGTGGATGAAGTCTTTACTATTCAAGTGACTAATTTTTTTTCTCTTGGATTGGTTTGTCTGGTGTAATATTAGTTAAATAATTTTCTGGAAAATTTCATATTCGGGAGGAAGATTTTTGTGTAGTCTTCGATAAGGTTAAAATTAAATCATTTTGCCTGTTCAAATGTGTTTTTTATTAAAAATCTTATTGTAAATAGATATAATATTCTCAACTTAAATTGAAGATAGGAAACTATTGTGTGGAATCGTCTATAAAGCAATTCAATTTATAAGATAACGTTCAGTAGAATTGTTGCTGTTGTTGCTACGTGCTTAATAAGCGATTAACCCTCATTCATTAAGAAAGACTGATGTACAGGGTGATTCAAAATGATGTCCGGCATTTCAAAATTTTACTATGCATTTATTTTATAACATAGACTAACCAGACCGGGTTTACAATGCAGGAAAACACAAATATTTATTGATTCTAGCATTACAAATGTTCTATGTGACTCCCTCGAGTCACCCGGACAATGTCAAGACAAAAGTCAATCTCATCCCAAACTCCTTTCAGCATGTCTGCTGTTACTAGCTCCGAGAGCATTACGAATCCGTGTTTCTCCTCAACACGTGCCACACAGTTGTTTGTGGAAGTTGCAGCTGACGACTAGCTTTACTATACCCTGTCTCAGCTTCAGTTAAAAGTGACGTCATGGAATGAGGTCCCTTACCAGACATAGTGCACAACATCGTATCCTTTCGCCGTTAAAAGAATAAGTTATTCTAAGGCTATGTATGCTACGTTACACCATCCTTTAATCGCGTGGCTTCTCGAAAGTAGATGGTGTCTATCAGAAATCATTTTTTAAAATTAATGTTTAAAGTATTTTAATCCTCTTCGTGAAAACTCGATCATCTTTCATTTCTGACACATCTCTTTCACGCAGGAACAAGAGACGCCGCCATTTTGCAATCAAATAATCTCGACTACAGACTGACTTCATTTTATTTTATTTGTTTTAAATTTCGTCAAATGGCTTTTCTATCCGCCGATAGTTGTTAAATCGAGGATAAAAATATGAAATATGATTCCAGAAAGAATTTTTAACTTTTTATACAGAAAATTATTCGAACTATTTCTTCATGCGGGCGAACTGTAACCGCTTCACTCGTGACGTCACTCTCAACTGAAGCTGAGACAAGATATAGTTGATTTTTGCGGGCTGCGGGTGTACGTGGCCCTATTGCTTCCACCTTTTCTTTATTTACACTTGGCCTTACCGTGCTTTTGCGTTTACAAAGACATCCAGTTTCCAGAAATTGATCACACCACTTACGGATGATTTTGTCAGTAGGACAGTCTTTATGAAATTGCCTACGAAATGTCCGCTGGACTAAAATTATAGAGTTTGTTTTTGCATATTTCAAGACGCAATATGCCTTTTCATTCACAGCTGCTATCTTTACGTTTATCGTGACACTAGCGCCACCACAGCGGGAAGGTTAAAAATAGTTGAGTTTTCCTGCATTTTAAAAACCCGGTCTGGTTAGTTTATGTTATAACATAAATGCACAGTAAAATTTTGAAATGCCGGACATCATTTTGAATCACCCTGTATTTTTATAATAATATTAAGTTAATTTTGCAATCAATTATGGGATGGTACAGTTATTAAAATATTGATGTTTGTATGTATGTTAACTCGTTATTCGAGCAATGAAAAATTAAAAAGAAAATGAATCCTCCATCTCGAAATCCATCTATTAAGCATCATACGTAGATCCGCCTTAAAATTGCCAATATTTTTCTGAACATTTTCCCTCAAACTATTTTATATTTCTTCAGTAAATAATTTCATTACGTTCTCTGTTCATGAATCCCAGATCTTTATTTCTTTTTGTCCGTAATCCTCTTTATAAATAAAATTTAATACGACTACAATTACTTGTTAATATTATACTAGTCAACATTTTACAACTTTTTTTGTTTCTTTAAAAAATACGTTTATATATAGTATTTTAATATGTTATTTTCAAATATGCCATAAAATTTTTCTAGCACGTACAGATTTCTTGTTTTTCAATGAAACATTTTAAAATTATTCAGTGTTTGGGGCCTGATAAATTTTCTTCCGGCCCCAAAATATGAATACGTTAACATTGCAGCCGCTTCTCCTCACAGTCATTATTTAACACTGCAGGCTTTATGTGCATAATTTGGAAACGTGACGTGATAGAAAAAAATCTAAAAGCAGATTCGAAGTCTACATACCAAATACTCTTAAAAGCGCTATCTATGGTCTTGAAAACAAAAAGGTGTTGACTAGTGTTATTAGTAACAAGTATCGAGGTGCGAGTCATAATCGTCAATTTTGCTGTATATGAAGAGTAATATATTATAAATCTTTTTGTGTGTAATCAAGCTGATGTAATTTTAATTTTTCAACTAGCTAAAATTGTATGACGCGTTTGTTTGTTAGAATCTGCGACGGTTTCCAAATGAATACATTCTAAAAAAAAAAAAAACAAAAAAAAAAACAAACAAAAAACCAAACAAACAAAAAAACAAAACAAGACAAAACAAAACAAAAAACAAAAAGCTTCACACAACATTACAAAACACAGAACGATAGAGAAGCAATGTTTAAAAAGAAATAAGGTTTTTTGTTTTATTTTAAATAAAATCGATATACTCAAGTTAAAAAATTAATTATTAGTTACTTATTATTTCCAAGACGCGTTTTACTTCCAGAAGCTGATGATAAGTTAGAAGCGACACGCGTCTTGAAATCAATACCATTTTTTTATGGCAACCAGAACTTGATGGAACTAGCATATGCCTACAATATTACTAAAATTCATTGCTCAAGTTGGAAAAAAACTCAAACGAGGTAAGATAAATGACTGAGAATTCTTATAATGATGGTATTAGTCGTTAAGCCGAATGGACAGAGTAAATATAGAAACGACACATCAACGAGCGGACAATTATAATTTATCACCCTAATAACACTGATTTATTTTTGTAGATTGCGAGGTATATGTTGTTTACCGTCTCTGTTCATTCCTGCTTCTACGCACTTCTTTAGACGACACGAACGACACTGGTTTCGGTGGGTCTTATCCACAGGACATGAACCTTGACCTCGTGCTTTGCATACGTATTGACGATTTCTTCGAATTGACCTCTAAGGAAGAAAAAGATAATCTTATTTTAGTGAACCAGTTATTAATTTTTATGCTTATACTAAATGAATTACACACGAGAAACTGTAAGGACTTAAGGAATTGGGTACGTGACGCAGAGACTTAAATCTATAAGATGCCGCCATTTGCAGAAATGCATTCGTTACGAGAAGGAGGTAAGCAGTACTTTGGAACATTAACCTGCAGTAAACAAGTCTAAAAAATATACTGTTGAATGCTTTTCCATTTATATTGATCCGCCAAAAAATGCAGATACATTTCGGCAAAAATGTTTATTAACATTCCGAATACTAAAATTATCCAGACATCACGAGATGAATATAAGTTAACTTTGACCTCTACAATTACAAGAGGTTTTAAAAATGGTTGCCATCAGCTTCCAGACCCTTATATATTTGTATGGCGAACTGCTGCTTCGACAATGTTGGCCAAAGTGTCCAGTGGCTAGTGGTGGACATGCAATTTCAATTTCTTCTCAGAGGGTCGCCAGTGTAGCCGGGTTTCTTGAGATTAAAGCTGGGAACGTTACGGATATATCGAGTACAGCGATCGACGATATCGATAATCGAATAAGTCAAATGAAGTAGATCGTAAGGTGGTTGACAGGTCGGTTTGGGGTATTTGAAGATTTGAAACAATCTTCCGGTTGAAGATTTGGGGTGTTCCGGTTTGAAACAAGAAAACGGTTGAAATTTCGGGGGAGGTTATTTTTATTTTTCCTTTGTTTTGTGTGATGTTGATGAATGACTATGGACACCTTGAAGTGTAAATCTTATGCTGAGGGCGCTGCAGATCACTGGGAGAAAGGAAATTTATTGTTTCAAACCGGAAGAGTTGAGAAGCACGTTTGTTTCAATGGGCAAGCATTTGCGAGTAGTAGTTTAGAACTAGCCAAATATAAAAAAACTCTAACTTTTTAAAAAACCTGGAACCTTCTTCATGATAAGACGGACAGAATGTGCAATTTTCCTAAAAATGAGCCTCGTCGTTCAGCTTGGATAAATGCTGTTGGTCGAAAGAACCATGTTGGAAAGAACTGTCAGTCATCGGTTCACGATCGGTTGGTTGTTTTCTCTGCACTTCAAAGCGAATTTCTTAATTTGATTTAGCCGGCTCGGTGGCCGAGAGCGCTGGGGCAAAGGTTTCAGTGATCTCGGGATTTTCGAGTTGCGGGTTCGAATCCCTATTGATAAAACTTAAGCTTAGAGAGAGAAACTCTCCATAATTAATTTTAAAGACTTTGTTGACGTTGTTAGCGATATATCGGATGAAGCCATTATAGAAGAGATCCGCGAAAACCAAGATGGCGGATCCGAGGAGAGTGATCAGGAGCAAGAAGCTCTTTCATCGAAAGAGTTAAACGATCTTTCCAGTGAAGTTACGGATGAATAATTTAATTAGTATTTAATTTATCAACAAAAAAAACGTGCATGTTTCATTTCTTTCTCTTCCTGGTTAATATGAAACTCGGCTATTACGAAAAATTGTTGTCCCCCAGCTGATTCGTAATATCCGAGTCAGCCGAGTTCTACTGTACTTGAATACTGCGAAGGCTGAAATAAAGAAAGATGATTTGTTATTTATAACTAAGCACTGCTTTACGTATAGTTCGAAAGCATTAACAATAAGTCTTCAGGCGCTCCATCAAAGATGAAGATAACCCAGCCTGGAAGCCTACGATATGTTTTCACAAGAAAATATCTGAATCAGCTGTTAAACAGAAAGCGCAGCGTTTTCGAAAGTTTCAAGCAAGACGAAAAGGTAAGCGTTCGCAGTGTAAAAGTAAACATTTTCAGTGGCCACGCTGATATATCATCCTAGAAAAGGTGCTCGCTCGTTTTGTTTACGGGATCGGGATACGATTCTCTCAAATGATATTCTCCCTGAATCACGTTGCTTTGCTGCAAGTGATAATAAATCAAAATAGCTGCTGTCCATTATGAAAAATGAGCCGAGTTCTAGCAAATAATCTACGATACGTTATCCTGCGCAAATGGCTAGAACAGAAGTAACCTGTGACTTGGGATATGTTTGTTTTATTGTTTTCAAGGTCTCCATAGGAATCCGTCGTATATGAAATGGAAAACTGATATGTCGATTAAAAATCGTAAAGTTTCGACTGTATCGATAAAGTGTCGACATACATACATTTCAAAGGGCTATCTGTGATGCGCGACATCCTTTAGGGACAAGTCTAAATTAAGACAGCGAAAAAAGTCCATAGATGGCATTGTTAAAGTGTATATGCTTTTTTGGCGGACTCTGTATTATCTTTTGCTCTGTACTATATAGTAATATAATCACTATAATTACATAATTAAGTTATCATTTGTGTTTAACAATTTATCATAACTAAGAATTTTTGAACTATATATTTTTTTTAATTATCACGATTGATGTTGCAACCAACAATATTTAAATATTATTATCGTTTAATACACCTTGACTTGCAACTTTAAATTCATTAATATGCAGAGTTTAATTTTAAGTTTTTATAATGTTTTCCTGAGTTTTAATTAAAAATCTTTAAGTTGTGTATGCAAACGGATCCTAAAAAAAATTAAAAATGATTCGCTTATTTGTGATAGACAGACTAATATATTTAGGACCCTGATGACTTTATTATCTCATCAGATGTAGGAAAGAGCGTTAACGTCTTCTGGTATTTTTGGTGGGATGTGGGATGAACAAGGTTCGTCTTTACGGGAGGACCAATTTTGGCTTAATTAACCGGGTAAAGGACTGGGAGAAAGAGGAGCGAAAGGAATTCTTGGCTATTCGAGGTCTTGTTTACCTTGTAAGTTTGGATGGTCAGCAGTGATGATGGGTAAATGGGGTGAAACGTCGAGGTGAGGTGAAGGTACCAAAAAGGGAAGGGGGATGGGTTGGGCAAAGAGGGGGTCCCTTACTCACAACACGGATGAAGCGGTCACCGAGTGATTGGCAAAGGGAGCTGTTATTTCGGGTGACAAGGAAATTAGTTGAGACAGACCTCGGCAACGCTTCGTCGACCGTGTTTGTAATTACTGGTTGCTGCCGAAAGAGGGTGCCCATGACCAGAACATGGCCGCGGCGAGAGATGGAAACACCCGATAGGTCATCGGGACGGTTGCCGTGTCTGTCAAAGGCATCATCCCCACGCGGACAGTAATCGGTGGGGCTTTTTTACTCCCTCCATCCAGGAAATTATTCCTTTTCTGCCCTACCCTCTCGTCACTGCCCTTTCCTTCCCCCACCCCAACCCACTTCACCACCTTCCCTCTTGCTACTCTTGTTTTGGTCTTTGCAACAAACCCAAACCTTCCATGGACTCAACCGTTCGGAAACGACAGTCTCTCTCGGATGCACCCAATCAAAAACCTCACAAAAAACATAGAAAAGCAGAAGGAATGGGGAAAAAGGAGCAGCTGTGATGGCGACAGGGCGAAGAGTAAACAAAACAGAAAGGCGACATACTCACCTTGAAGAAACCGGCACACCTGAAAAATGAACCAGAAAAAAACACGTTCTATTTAGAAAGCCTAGAAATTAGGATAAATAATAATTGTTTCTATATAGTATGATAAATTCAATTATTATTCCCTTTTAGCGTGCAATTTTTTAAAACAAATCAATTTTTATATAAAAATAAACAATTTGGATGAATAGTTATAACGAACATCAAACTTAAGATGTTTTGTTTTAAAGCTTTGCAAGTCTTTGCTAATATTTATGAATTTTCGAATTAGGTCGTTCGGTTGCCAATTTTTTTGTGAATCTTTTGATTTTAACTTCAGATTCGGATAGAGCATAGAAAGTAAGTAAAGCTACTTTAAATCAAGCGTAATGATAACTCAAAAATGGTCTAGGGTTTATCCTGCGCCGTATCTTAGATGTTTAAATTATTGATAAAAATAAGAAATTAACAATGGGGCTATACAGCAGAACCTCGTTAATCCGAACTGATTCCCACCAAAGCTTGTTTGGGTTAGCGAAAGTTCGGATTAGCCGGACTCGATGATAAAACTTGTGTTACAACTGACGTAGGTAAATGTTGTTAACCTAACACTCTGAACAATTTTACAACGAGCTGCTACTTCAGAAATATAATTTCAAAAATGAACGTATGAGACGAGCTCATCTTGTTCGAATTATCTGCATTTTCGGATTAACGAGGTTCTACTTTAGTTGTAAAGGAGCCCAAATTTATCTGAGAAACATGATAGTAATCTCTTTAACAAAAAAAATTCAAAAACAATTTTATCATGGAGTATAATATTCTACGCACAACAGTAAAATTTTCAAAAATAATTCAAAATTAAGTCCAGGCCGAGATATGAAGATAGCCGACGATTTGGAATGTTACGGAATCCAACTGCTTTCTCCGTACTCTATTACGTCATTGTTCAACGAAACTTGTTGACAGTGTAATAATCAAACTTAATAACAGTTCATGTTTCTTGCGTAGGAATTGGAACTTGAAAAACTTAGCAAGAAGCATGAACTGTTATTAATTTTGATTTTTACACTGACAACGAGTTTCGTTGAACAACGACGTACGAGTTCGACTTGATAGAAAGCAGTTGGATTCCGGAACATTCCAAATAGTCGGCTGTTTTCGTATCTAGACTATTGACTTTATTTTGAATTATTTCTCTTTTTTGAAAATTTTAGTATTGGGTGGCAAATATTATATTCCATGGTTATTTAGAATAACACAACGTTTCGGTGCATTAAGAAGAGTTTTACATTAGCAATTCTATTACAGTAAAATGTGGATAAGAGACTCATTTCTAGGGCCAGTCTACCGTTATAGTAAACCCCAAACATGTTTATCAGTCTTTCAAAGAAACTTTCTTTGAATTCTTAGATTTAGAAAACGCTTAAAATGAATGATCGGAGGGCTATCGTTGAATTTTATAAAAAATATTCAATATCAGTTACAATTCATAGAAAATAATTGTTTAAAATTGCAAGATAAGCTAACTGAAGAAAGTTGGAAACTGACAATGGGATGAATGGAGTATGCAGGAGGTGGGTGAGCTGCAGTTGGATCGGCGAATTTTGATGTGCATCGACGCCCGCTGAATTAACTTCGGCGGGACGACAAATCTTTTCTGCGTCAGCTGAATGTGGCGAAGTGAGCTATGGAGTAGAGTGCGTTGAAAATGCGTTCGTAAGAATTTTTCCTCCCTGTAACACTAATCCAGTGTCCCTCTTCTCTCTCTCGCTTTTCTTCCTCTTTTTTTCCCCTCTATTAAAAGGACTCACTCTGGCGGAAACGTCCGGGACCGTCCTTGCCCCGGACGAAGGGTCACAGTTTATCCGGCCGCCTTCTCTTGAGCGACCAACCATGTGTAAAAATTCTCGACGAATCCATCGTCCAACAAAGTCGGCCAGACCCATCGAGGTCCAGGGAAGGGGAAATTTGAGCCTGCATCCTCGATTTAAATAACAAACATTGCAAACATAAAAATTCTTCTTTTTCACGAGCAATGCGCTTCCGAGATGACGAGAGGAATAGATTCACGATTTGCTGATTGGCCGAAACATATTCCGAAATTGGTTTTAAAAAATTCAAAGAATAGGTTGTCGAATTAAAATTGTTAAAAAATTTGAATTGCTCGATTCATAGAAATTTCTAAAGCAGCTGTATTCAGTTTCACTTTTGATTCTTTATATTGACCCGTCTGATAATATATTATGAAAGTTTTATCTTCCAATTCGGTAAAGAATGATTCACGTTAACTCGTTTACAAGAAATCGGCTGTTTGTGAAAATGAATTTTCATAAATGTAGTAAATAAACTGAAATAAAAATAATCCGTGAAGAAAATTGATATTATTGTTCCAATATCCGGAATATTCAGAATATCCGGAATATAGAAACACCGAAGGTATATAATAGTTCTCGAATTTATTTTTTGTTTATTGATCATTGACGTTTCTTAATTTTCCACTTAAACGTTAGAGCCTCCTAAGATTTATTTGCTTTTAAAACTTGTTCATTTGCTAGTGTACTTTACAAACCATATTAAACATGATATTGTTACAGAGTTATTTTACAGTATTCTCGTTTTGGACGTTGTCTCTTGGAGGACAACTCTGGTCTGTCTCAAAATTCTGACAGAAGTCTGCGAGTTGATTCGTTTTGTGTTGTTAGAATATTTATTTTATTATAAGAAGCATTTATTACACACTTTTATTGAATTTCACTTGTTTGTGCGTGATCGCCTCTGATGCCCGAGTACGCGGGTTCGATCCTGGCCGAGGACGACGAGGATTTTTCAGGGGGAAATCCTGAGATCACGCACTTCCTTCGGAAGGGAAGTAAAGCCGTTGTTCCCGTGTAGTAGTTTGCCGGCTGCACGTTAAAGAACCCTTGCGAGGCAAAATTTGCGGCCCCTATAACGCCGTCCTGAAATGACCATGGCAGTTGAAAAGGACGTTAATACCAAACAAACCAAACCAAACCAATCACTTGTTTGTGTGCGAATTTTGTAATCAATATTTTGCCCACTTCCTGACTACCTACGGGTCTGCAACTTTCCCCAACAACGACTTTCTTATCGATGACAATGCAAGTTTCAATCATTAGTTTCACTAGTCTTTCATTTATTCGTAAGTTATTTAATATTTAAGTTTAATATGTATACAGTGCAATCATTAACGTAACGACTTCCTGTATAATTGTTTATTTTTATCGTTGTTAATTGTTGTATGTAATTGTTGTTAATTGGATGATCAATGCTAGCAAAGTTATTGATTGTGATGTCTTTGTGGAGAGGACCGTTTATGATTAGCCAGTGTAATGTATTGTAAACGCTTTCCCGAGATACAGACCTAGCCGGCTGGGCAGACTTCCAAGATTTTTTTGGTTTTGTAGTTATCATACCGTATAAAAGCTTATTGTTTTTTTAATAAAGACTAAAAAGAATTTAATATATTTCTGTTTAATGTATCCGCTAAACTCCTAGGACATTTTACATCGAGCTTCGACTATTCAAGATAAAAACAGCAACAAAATCTAACGTAAATTTTTTATAAGCATTAGGAAAATTGTCGATATTGCAATAATAATATTGGAAAGAAGAGGGCCTTGATAAAGCAATACAAAATTATTTATTCTGATCGATACGTTTCGACGGTTTCGGGTCACATTACTAATGAAGATTTGAAAAATAATTCTGATTTTTTTTTCAATGGTCGGTTTTTGATATTTTCATTTGCAATGTGACCCCGTAGATAACAAAGCTGTCGAAATGCCTCGGTCAGAATAAATAATTTTATACAGCTTTACCAAGGCCCCTTTATCCCAATAATTTTTTTTAATCCAAAAGAGACGATATAGGTGAGGTTTTAAATATACAGTTGCTTCATTTGAAGTGAAATATATACCTGTAAAATATTTAATCTTTTTAGGAACATTTCTGAATATTCCCCACCCCCTTCCCCAAAGTGATAATATATGACCATTAGATTTAAAAATAACTAATTTTGAAATAGAAAATTCTGAAATATAACGAATTCATAAATTTAAAAACTTCAATAAAATGACTAATTTTCAATTTCAAAGGCTTCGATCACCGACGGCTCCTACATTCTTTTGGGATTAGACAAACAAAACATTCGAATCCTTCAAGGAAATGAAACAACAATTTTAATCCGTGTATAAGCACATTTCAATTGCTAGATGACGATCGTTCAGTATAGTGATTGAAATGTACACCCATGCGGAATGAAAGTGTTGCTTCTTTTGACAAAGCGAATATTTCGTCTCTCCCGTTCTTACGTAGTAAGTACCAACAGTCCCTTACAAAGCATATTCATTGGTTTGATCCTTCAAGGAACTTTCAACATTTAAACACCGTCCAAGTTTGATGTTCAGAACTCTGACTAAAGTTTGAAAGCGAGTGTTGATTCTCTTAACAAGATATTTGTTATCAAAACAACTTATATATATTTTGTTTTTTCAGTGGATATTGTCTAAAACATCCATAGGTCGACAGTGTTTATTTACCATTCTAAAAAGCGAATCCAAAAGAAATGTTAGGTAGGGGTTGATATAACCACTGCGACATCAATCTTACTCCTTCCCCTCTTCGAACAAATAAGTGAAGTTTATCGTCTTTCTTTATACAACTCGAGGCAAAACGAAAAGAAAGAAATCGAATTAGCGATCATTTCTTTTGACAGGGTCACGAAATTAACGGTCTCGGACGCCGATGAGGAGGTGAGAATAGGAGCAGGGAGAGTAAAAAGCAAACAGCCGCCGGCCAGGACGACTCCTAATGACAGTCATCGGGAAGGATCCAATAACGGGGAGAAGTAATTTGTGGGCAGCACGAACGGGAACCCAGGTTCGGGTCCCTCACTTGGGAAATCTTTCCAATCGCCATCTGCGCCTTTTGCTCTTCGTCAAAAGGCAAGAAAAGAAAACGTCAAAATATTGCTTGGTGATGTTGGCCGACGCAAAGGTGGGAGAGGTTGAGGCTTCCTTAAGCCAGGGAAATAGGGAGGAGGGAAGGAGAGGAGATCGGTCGGTCGACAAGACTTTACGCAGCTGTTATTACATCGATTTTAAATATTGGCTCAGGAGTAAGTGAAAGCGTCGAAAACAAAGCAGACGCAAATGATTTACTCTTTTAAAACACATTTATACCAAAATACATCTCAGTTATAGAATTATTATTGATGATAAATGAATGTGAATGTCAATGATAAGTGAATGTGAATTGTCCATTATTGTATTGAGGGCCCTTAATACGAACTAAATAAACCAACTGCTTTTCGTTAATGTATATTTAATTTATTATCGGAATTGATAATTATAAGCATAATGCATAGGCAACTCTTTCCTAATTATATTATTGCTTGTTAGGTTAAAAACACCAAATCTGCAAATGGCAAAATTATTGTAAGTGCTCTATTGAAATGGAAAGGAAATTCATTAAGTGCCGTAAGCTTGTATTATAACCAAGCACCACGTTCATATTATCTATCATTCTACTTTAAAATTTAATCGAATACTTAATAGTTTTTTTGAACTTAAGAAAATGGAAAAACAATTAACGACAAAGTACGTATATTGATAACTTTAACTTTAACTTTTTGGGCGAAACGATTATTTGAGGGTTGTGTTAAATGTATTCATTGTGATATATGTCACATTCTTGCTTCCTTTGTCTTATTATTTTTTTAAAAAATTTATATTTGTTTACTTAAAAAAATTACCTTAATAATAAAAATTTCGTAAAAAATAATAAAAGATTGCTAATTAATTTTCCAATAATAAAATATGCGGCAATTGCTTGAGGGTGGCGTTTATTTCACTTTAATTTCTAATGATGCGACGTCTATTTGAAGGCGGCGATAAAATGGGGCGGCCATTATTTAAAAAAAAAATTTGGTACAGAAACATACTGTAAGATAAATATGCAGAATACTTTATCGTTATCAAGACACGCAATGATGTAACGTCAAACACAAAGTAAGGTCATATAATCCATGTATGGAAAATTAAAAATTGCTGTTTGCAGAATTATTGCTGATGTTTATTTAAAATAAATAGATATAGAACTTTTATCTCGTCCTAAATGACGTATACCGTTACAATCATTAGACCATTTTCTAGTGATTAATAACTTTTTCGTGATATTTGTATGGAAAACTGGAGAATCTTTGGTTTTTCAAATTCTTAGAAACACTTAATTCCAAGTAGTGGAGAGAATTATATCATTATCACCATATTTTCCCATTATTCTATTCCCATACAAATATAGTAGAAGAACCGTTCGGCGATTTCATATTCCACCATGAGTTGGAATATATATCCAATAAATTCTTGTGTTCATTTCTTCATATGGCTCCTCTGACAAACGTCAAATTTATTAAAGTTTACAAGAAAATACAAGAAATAGAAGTGTGCACTAGAAGCAATCCAAATTACCATCTTATTAGCGATACGCCTCAACAACTATAATAAAAATAGTAAAAGATAATTTCCGAAAAATAAGCAAGGAAGTCACATATAAAGGAAGTTTCCGTAAATCTTAATACATGCGATTCTTTTGAAGATATTACATTCACCACCATGCCGAAGTTTCGCAGACTTTTAAAATAATCTAGTAATTTCACGCTACCTAAACTGAATCTATTCCAAATTTATATTTCATAAATTTCACTTGAAAGTAAAAGTTGAAAAATATATATGGATCGTTATGAGTGTGTTTAAGATGAACGTATTATCTTGTGACCAAAACTTTGCTTCATGATTTCCTTTACGTCCTGGCAAAGTACCATTATTATGGTCTAAGATTAAAAGGTGAAGATTCTTAATTGAACTTTTTACTCGAGTGACGATATGTTCATACAGGTTGCGAATTAAAACCTATGGATCAGCTTCCATTTAAACTTACTTAGTTGTTTGGCTTTTCATTTTATCTACGCTTTTATCATTTATTTAAGAGTTTTCATCGAACAGCTGCATTTTGAAATCGACCACAGACCATTTAATTGGAGAATTACAATCGAGCCAATAGAACTTTTTTGGCATTTTGTGCATGCCCTATGCTTTTAAAAAGTGAAAAACTATTCATCCAGTATATTAACATCTTTTACGATCACATCTTATTAACATTATTGTATTCTACGTGTTATTTTGTACAAGTGAAATAAATTTTAAGACATTTAGATAAACTATAATGCTAATTAGAAAATGAAATTAATTGAATAAAGTTCTAGATCAGTTACCCGTCACAGGCGAAAATTCCATAATGTTTTCCAGAGGAGTGGTCTTGACACACCTTGCAAGGAATATCCAATAAAATTCGGCCTAAACGGAGCAAAAGGAAACATAAGAAAAGGTTAAAGTAATTGACGCAAATGAAAAAAGAAAAGGCAACAAGCGAACCATAATAATGCTTGGCAAATTGAAGGTTTTCTTTAAAACCTCAGGTTAGAGAAACATTAATAACTTAAATGATAAAGGGAATACAAGCTTAACTTTATATAAACAGCAAAACATTGTAAAGATATTTGCGAAAGCCGCCTGATTTTTTCCAACAGAATATTTCACTTCTTCTCTGGAGCGCTTAATGTACAAAGCACTCTCCTCTGTAAAAAAAAGTTTTGCCGGAAACTTTATTTCGGATATATAGAATAGAAAGAAGTTTTCCAACCTAACAAATCCTTTTATACTATTCAGTCTCAGCCAAAATTCAGATAACTCTGTTGGGGGGGGGGGGTTATAACTAATTTAGTTGTTTCCAGGCAAGATATTCTCTTTTTGAAATAGTTGCAAAAGACAATATTCTATAAGATTATCTAACTAATATATAGAAAGATCAGCTTGATACCATTGCAACCTCTTTAATAGTTTATTATAGAGTTAAATTTATTTTGCTAGAATTATAATGGATCCATATCTTAAGTTCCTACTAAACTTAATCTGTTTAAATTTAAGCTAACAAAGTGAAAATTCTCATTCTGTGAAAAGTATCGAATGGTCATACAGAAAATAAGGTTGTTATAACTTAACTAATACTTAAGAAATGTATTGTTTTAAATTACCATTCCTTTTAAATAAGCAAGCAAAGAGCCATCAACTGAACTTAATTGATCAGCAAATTTAAAACTTTTTCGGAAGCAAATTAAAACCACCTTTTCCTAAACTAATGGCTTGTAAAGTTATTGTGTGCAGATGTAATAACTTAATAGAAGAACTTTTAAGAAACGAAGAAAGGAGCAACAGAAATTTTAAAAGTTATATAAGAAGAAAGGAAGAGGTGATGCTTTGATTTCGTCGAAACCCTTCATTCAGAATATGGACTTCGATTGAATAATAATTAAAGACAGGACATAAATACAGATAGAGGAGAACTCGTTTAAATGTGGTAGAATACAGTTCTCAGTTGACGCGTCACTAAGAAACACATGCAACACTTTATCTAAGCTAACTGACTTTTATTGCAGATCGATAGTCGCATTTCTCTCCGGGAGAAGAAAGCCTGAGTTGCGACAAGTTGATGATAGTTCAAGACAGCTTCTGTTAACACTGATTTTACAGCTACTCACTGGAGGTTCCGGCCACTTTGTTCATTCTGTAGTCTGGCGATGACATTTCTTGGTAAGTGTGTCCCTCAGGTGATGGCTCTTTATTCCGAGAGTCAGTAGTCGGTGGTTGGTTCGAACACGGGGTTTCCCCCTGCGCCAGTTGTCCCCCTGGAGAGAGAGGCAGGCGGTCAGCTGCTTATTGTGGAGTCGCACCGAGGCAAGCGTGGCGAGGCACGGGTTCTTGTTCGGGTGGCTGCGATTGGTCGCCGCAATTGTCGACTCTCTGGCTTCGTGACTCCCCGTTTGCACGGGCATCCGGCGTCGACGCCACGCCCTCCGACGGTGAGAGACACCGCTCCACCGCCATTGGCTCGCCTCCAAACATCGTCGCCCCTGCTGAATGGACGAGCGACCAACGTGTCCTCGTCACGTGACCTCCCTCACAGGCGACACTGCTATCGAAACTTTCGCATTCTCTTTTGATAAAGAAATATTGAAAATGCAGATACTGTAATGTTCAAAATAAACTTAACTAATGACCTCCCTAAAACCTAAAAGGGAAAAGAAAATTCTCTCTAGCTCGTGACGGGATTTGCTTTAGAAATCCAACTCGCGACAAAATAGATAATACTTTTTGTAAAACACATTAACTCTTATAAGACTTTCTAATATTAGGAGAACCAGAATTAAAATTAGTTGAGCGTACAGATGGAAAATACGTTTAGTTAAATAAATACGTTTAGGTAAATAAATGTATTTACAAATACACTCAGATATTAATCTCGTATGACTTCTTATGCAGATGACATATTTTTATCAAAATTCCGACCTGAACGAACAATCCAATGGATGTGAATATATAGACTTAATATAAAATTGTGCCTGACTGGAAGAAGGGTCACCATCTAATAGGAAATCATCGGAGTTTTACATCCGAGTGTGTTTTGTCAAGCAAAAGTATCCACGTCCATACATCTTCTAGAATGGCAAACGGGGAAATCCACCTTGCTGAATCCATATTGTACAAGCTAATTGATTTAGTAATTCTTCTGACAATTGTAAATAAATATGTAGAAGTCTAAGTAAGCTAATAGAGTGCGACTGCTGTCTGCATGTTCTACTAATATGGAAATTATTAAATTATTACTTTAGAATTCATTCTACTGTATATTATCAGCATAAATACATTAACTCTTTCACGTAGAATTGAGGCAAAAATAAGCTAATTTAAAATGTCTAATTACAGCATTTTAGCTAAACAAGGTATTTTATTTCCTATAACAATTCCAATTCAAGCTTACCAAACTCTTGGCAGAACAGTAAACGAAGCAAACAATTAACTCCTATTCGAATATGTAAGAGGAATCGATTATACTATAGTTTTGCCTAATTATGTGGAGTAAAATGATTGAGGGTAGCATATCGTTTGGTGATTATTGAAAATGAAGATTCAATGAGATTTTTTTATTGTATCGTATGCTTTTTAAGCGCAATTGTTATGAATACTTTTCAAAGAGCGCAAGATGCGCGCTTTCCTTCCGGTATTGTGCTCCCTTGCAGTTGAATTCAATTGAAAGTTAGGACCTAACTTTGTGACTCAATTTATTTAATAAAGTGAAGACCTATTGTCGGGATTTTGCTTCATTGTGTCGAGGATCTGGTCGAGTGCACTCTTCCTCGCTCGGCTCCAACGGCGTTTGCTGCTTCTTTTTTCGCGTTAAATAGGAAGACGATTTCACACGTGAATAGAACTGCTCCGTTAATCCTTCGACTCCGCCTTCGCAGTTACCCTTTCAAAAAGGTCACAGGGTGACGATCCCATCACCATTCTCTGCATTGATGTCGCCGAAAACATGAAAGGATTCACCGCCATTATCTCCTCGACGACAAAAGTACCAATGTCCGAAGAGGAAGGTGGACGACGTCTTCTTGCCCGGACATTCAATGAGGGATGAAGTTTCTTTAAGCGCCACCAAACCCAAAAGCAACTCTCTATTCACCATATTTCCTGACTTGCAGAATTAATCCACTCCTTTTTAATTCAGACCGATCCCACTATTCATTTAACTTTAATATTTTCTAAATAGATTAAATATAATGATGCAACATCTCTTATTATCTCCCCTCTTTCTTTAAAACCTTACCAGCAAAGTAAAATTCAAAAATTCAAAAACCAAACATCACTTTTAAAGTTAATTTATGATGTCGAAGAGAAAATATAAGATCAACGCATTATGTTTCCTGGAATGTATTTGTGGTGATTTATGCTCAGAGTCTGTAATATGGCTGCTCCTCCTAGAATAAATTTACTAGGTGAGATTAGACTAATGGTAAGAGTTGAGGTTGACTGGGTTATGCTGCTAGAATAAATAAAACAAAAAAAAAAGTTAGCTAACAAGGTTTTATTCTCGTTTTTTAAAATTGTCAGCATGGTTTTTAAATTGTATTTCCACATTTTAATTTTTATTTCATTCCGTTTTTAATGCACGCATTGCCTCTGTGATAATTAACCTCTTTTTGAGATTATTGTGATATACGTAAAAGCAACTTCAATTATTTTAACACATGAAAAATTAAAGTTAGATAGCAAATGGCCCAAGTTATAAAATAAAAGATTGACATCAGTCGAATGTCGTTATATCTGCAATTACTTCATTTTAATGATCACTAGCAGAATAACGAACAATCTCAGAAAGTTAAATTATAACTCCAAATTGGTTAAATAATAACTCAATCAATACAACACAGAGCGAAGGGACTATACATTCTACGAAAAATCCGAAAAGTAGGAATTCTAGATGATATACCGGGACTTTATTTAAACTCTTCTTGATTTGCCTCAGATTAAAACAATGTCCATCTTCACCACCGAGGAACATCACTGGATACTTTTTCTTGCCCTTGACGTAGAGGTTCCTATACCCTCTTGCTTTATTCGAAACTGCCGTTATTCAGATGTTTCCAATGCCCGTATAGCCTTTTCTACTTTATGCAGAGTATCTCTGACCAATACTCGTTCTTTCTCTTTCCTTTCCAGACACATAAATTTTTACCAGTCGTCTGGACGTTTGATAGGGAGCTCAAGGGAGACACGTGTGACTACTTTGCCTCCTCGATAAACGCTGCCTTATTTATATACTGTCACTGCATCCATCATTTTATGCTCATTATTAAGAATTCTGAACGTTCAATCATCGCATTATCAGCATCTCAGTTTCCAAAATCACATTCACACTGAATATAGTCAAAATGTATTTTTAGGAAATGTTTGGATCTGCTATGCTACCAAATAAGCTAGGAAAAATTCATAACGAAAATTCGAAAAAAAACTTTTTAAATGCTCACAATGGATGGACCTCTCCAAGTATGCCGCTGATAGCCTAAATAACTTCTTAGTCACGTAATCTTACTTTAAATGTACACTTGATGTTGTTGCAATTCTTCACTTTGTGTAGTCTAGCGGTCGCCGATTCTTCTATTGACATGCTTAGCATTTGCTCAATACGGCACGGAGTTAAAGGAGTGTTTTCTCTGTCGTCTTTCCACTCTTTCTCAATAGTCTTCTAACTCTCCATTATCTCCAGTTAATGATCATTTTTAAAGATTTTCAAGAAATTTTTAAGTACTAAGAACTCTCAATTCTAAGAAAAGCCTGAATAACAGGAATTCTATGCATTGTTACAAACTGAACCTTATTTATATTGCACAAACTTTGCGTTTCATTGTTGGTCATGAGATATATATTGTTGATCCCTGCATAGTGTTGGTGCATTGCGTGTTGATACCATTGTTGATACCTATTGTTGCACAAACTTTTCTTTGCGTTGTTGGTCATGAGATATACATTATTGATCCGTACCAGAGATCCTTAATACTAACGAGCTATGACGTTAATACATTTTCCATTGTTGTCTTTGTAATTCCATGATAGCAGTGGCCTCTGGTGTAGCGGGATAAAGCAAAAGTATCGTTCAGATATCGTTTTCTGCGAGCATCGCGAGAAACTGACGTCATTACGTAACATGCATAAATGACGTCACTTCTTTTCGCAATTTTATAGCTTAGTGACGTAATTTGCATTCATAAACTCTTTACTTTCAAATTTTGATTTATTTAATGTTGGCATTGAAATAAAGAATTGAATTAATAAAGAAAATATTGGAAATTTATTCGTGTTATTGTTATCTTAGGAAATAAAATAGATAAATTTAATAAATAAATTAATAAAATACAGTAAGAAATTAACAATATTTAAGATTAAATATTAATAAATAATAAATAAATGAATAACATGCAATTAAAAATTAATAAATACACATTATTTACAAGCATATTCATTTTAGAAACGGAAGTGTAATTATATAATACGTACACGTTTACAGAGAAATAATAAAATTAATGATGAAATTATTTTATAAACTTAAAATTATACAAAGTTATTATTTCTTATAGTTTTTATAATATATAACTAAAATATGAAAATCTCTGAAATAATTTAATTTCATTTTTACATTTGGAATATTTTAAATTGAAAATTAAAAAGAAATCAACAAATTTTTAAAATGAACAGCAGATATCCACTACACTAAATGTAGAATTTTATTTTAAGAATTTAGTGTTTTATTGCTGACTAGAAGAGGTACCCGGCGTTGCCCGGGATAATTACACTTGCACAAACTTTTCCTTTCATTGTTAGTCATGATATATTGATTGTTGGTCCATGCAGAGCGTTTGTGAATTGCGTGTTGATACCATTGTTGATACCTATTGTTGTACAAACTTTAAATACAGGAATAAATGACATGTGCTCTTGTTCTAACACTTCCGTTATTACACCGAAACTAAAAGTCAGATTTGACATAAAATTGGCCGTGACGTCGCAATGACGTCATAAATGAGGCTGTCATCTGGTGTAGAAGGATAAACTACATATGCGCATTACATCAAACAACAATGGTTGTCATATCTCGTTAGTATTAAGGATCTCTGGTCCGTACAGAGTGTTTGTGAATTGCGTGTTGATACCATTGTTGATAACTATTGTTGCACGATATTTGCCTTGCATTGTTGGTCAGCAGATACTTATTATTTTTTCGAAATCTGAGGTAGACAGTGACCTTCCTTATGCTTTGAAGGTCAAGTATGCAAAATTTCATCAAGATCGGAATAAAACTGTAGATTTGTATAAAATACAAACCCACCCACCCACCCACAAACAAACATCCTTCTTTATATATATAGATGAACTCATCTATTTCTTTTTATATTTTTTTTATCTCTATAATGAAAATTTATGGTGTAGCACCTATTTTTTTTAAAAAACGTTTTGTTGTTTCAAGTTATTCTTGGCCTCGCGTACATAACCATCACAAGGGACAAATACCTTAAATCGTGCAGTCTCCATATTTTAAATTACATTTTATTTACTAACAAACAAACTGCAATGATATTTAAAATTGAGACTATTCGAACTCGAAACAATATTTACTTCAGATGAATTGTTTTATAACTGAACTGAGATCAAAAAAAATAAAATTTGAGTTAAGTCATCATTATTCTAAATTATGATGTCAAGTTCTGTTCATAAGGCAATTTTTCTAATAGATTTTGTGGCTACACAATATATAGTAAAATCATGAAGCTTATATATAGTTGCATAGCTTGTAAGACAAAAACATGATGTTTACAAGAAAGAAACGAAACTGTGAATACGTAATCTTAAGAAGATTATACTAAAAACCTTAATCCATCCCAAAATTCGAAGAATGCCGGAAAGTATATTTCAGCAGCAGTTATTCTATTCCTATTGTATCTATCCACATGTTCAACAGTTTTTTTTTTGTTTTGAAAGAATGTTTAAACGGGCGAACAAGATCTCGGAAAAAAATTTTGTTTGATATTTATAAGATGCAAACGAAACACATGTAAGCACAAGGGTTGTTCAAGAATTTTTGCCTCCTGGTTCGTAACTTTTATTTGTTAACAGATTTTCAAAATTCTTTTTATATCTGATACTAGCTGATATACCCGGCGTTGCTCGGGCTCTTTTTTGATGAAAGTTTGCAATATCTGAATGGGAATATACAGTAAAAATTAACACATTAAAACAGTAAAAATTCATATAAAAAAACCGAAAAAAAAAATCTATTAAAATGTTCCTAATGGATGGCCCTCTAACAGTCCTCCCCGGTTCGTGTTGAAATGTTGTGTATAGCTGAGCGAGTTTACCATAGTGCCGAAGAAACAATGTGTGGAATACTGTAATGTGTATGGCTACGAAAGTGGGAGGAAATAGAATGAAAATGAAACAATAGTTTGATCTGACGTTTTTTCAGCTCTGGCTATGGCTGTAGTTCTTCTATTTTATGTGACCTGACCTTTAAAAATTCATTTGTTTATCTAAAAATTCAACAATACCAACATTTTCTTCTTGGATGGCGATGGATGTACATGATCGTTTGTGTCTGTGTACTCTGCAATTCCAACAATTGATAAACATTTAGGAAATAAAGAAATTAAACTGGAGCAAACTCCAAGCATGAGGTAAATGATATTAATTAGAAAAATAGATGGAAAAATTCTGCGACTTGGACACCTCTACTAATTGGGCTATCGCAGACACGTGAACAGACATGCTGTCACTAAGTGTCTTAAAGATAACCAAGTAACCTTTACTGGTGTTTGCTCCAGTTTAATTTCTTTATTTCTTATTGTGTGTTCATCAAAGTTTCTGATGGTTTGGATAGGAGAAATTCACGAAATTTCATGTAGACAGTGACCTTCTTCTTGCTTTGAAGATCAAATTTGCAAATTTCATCAAGATTGGAATTAAACTAAAGATTTATATAAGAAAGAAACACACATGGACCTATCTGTTCGCGTATGCATTTCAAAATGGCTAGACCAATCTTGATGAAATTTTTCATGGTAATTCCGATGGACCCTGGGAAGGTTTTAGGTAAGTCATGGTGGAGATATCGCGCTTCATGGATAGCACACTCTACAATTCGTTACCTCCCTCCCTAAAAGAGGTTAATATGGATAATTATGTAGTGCCACACCAGTAAATGTGTTACGTTTGTAGTGCAACACCAGTTAATGTGTTAACAAATTTTCAGTCCCCCCTTTCCCCCTCCTTAGGGGTTGGTTCCCCTATTCCTATTGTTTTTAAACCGCCCCTGTATTACAGGAAACAAAACAAAACAAAAAATTATTCAAATCGATCAAGCCGTTTTTGAGTTTTAGCGAGACTAACGAACAGCAATTGATTTTTATATACGAGGTCTGTTCAAAAAATACGTAGACTGACGTCATAAAACAAAATATACTTTATTCAGAAGTTACACATCTGGTTCCCCTTCAAAGTACTCTCCTCCCCGACGCACACACTTATCCCAACGGTGTTTCCACTTTTGGAAACAGTCCTGGAACGCTTCTTTTGTGATGTCCTTCAGCGCCTTCGTCGCATTTGCCTTTATGTCGGGAATCGTCTCAAATCTCCTTCCTTTCAAAGGTCTTTTGAGTTTGGGAAACAAGAAGAAGTCACAAGGAGCGAGGTCAGGTGAGTAGGATGGGTGAAGAAGAACAGTGATCGAGTGTTTGGCCAAAAACTCTCGAGTTCTGAGGGCTGAATGGGCTGGAGCGTTGTCGTGATGAAACAACCAGTCACCACTCGTCCACATTTCTGGCCTTTTCCGCCGGATAGCATCCCGCAGACTCAAATTTCCCACAAAATTTCACAGCAACTCTTTGCTCGTTCAAGTCACTCATTCTAAAAATCCGCCAAACGAAAAAAACACACTTCACAAACAACCGCGTAGCTAATCAACCAATACTGATATTTGCAATCAAAAAACTGCCTTGTAATCAGCGGATCTGTCAGAAGATGGCGACACCAAGCGATTTTGATTGGGACCAACAGGGCCCGCGCAATTCAAACAGTCTACGTATTTTTTGAACAGACCTCGTATAAGGAACTTTTATATTTTTAAGGAACATACATGAATTCAGAGAATTAAGGAACTTTGTCTACAGCCTCATCAACATCTTTCACCAACATGTAATTGTTTCAATAGAATTGTATTCAGTCAAAGAGCGTGGAATCATGTCCTGAATGTGGTTGTTCATATTGACAGTACCAGTTTAGCAGCAAGGATTGCTCTCTCACACCATCAGTTGAGATCTTTATAATTTTTTAATATTCAGGGTGAATTTTAAGTACACCGACAAACTGCAGGGAATGGTTCCTGACTGTAAATGGAGCTAAAAAGGTCATATCAACATGAGTCCAGAAATGCACTGTTGCCACGGTAGAAGGCCCGATGGAGCGCATTATTCGCCAACACCTCAACAACATCTTCCCCAGATGTTGGATAGGACGCGGAGGCCCTGTAGAAGCCTTGCTCGATTACCGGACTTAACCCCCCCTCCCTGGATTTTTACTTCTGGAGGCATCTGAAAAGCCATGTCCTATGTGCCAGGACGATTTCCACACACACCGTCCATTTCTGGACATATGCCGCCTTTTTTACTCCATTTCCAGTCAGGAACCCCTCCCTATAGTTTGTCGGGAACCTCCTTAAAATTCACTCTGTATTTAGATAAACGAAGTTAAAAAGAAGTTATTACAAAAAAAGAAATTTCTTACATCTTTCCAAAGGTTTTAATAAAAAAAGAAATATTAATGATTTTTATTTATTTATTTATTTATTTATTTATTTATTTATTTATTTATTTATTGCATTTTATAATTATCCCCCTTGAATCATTAAGGCAAGCATCGTAGCTAACAAAAACCACCCTGGCAGTGAAAAGTCACCTGATCTTCTTAGTGGAAGCAACAATGTAATCTTCATTGTTTCTAACAAACAAAAAAATGCTGATTGCTAAAATCCAAGATCGAAATGAAGATTACATTGTTGCTTGGACTAAGATGATCAGGTGACTTTTCACTGCCGGGGCCTGTCTTTTTCGTCGTCATGTATTAATTTCATCAACCATTGTTGACGCAACATATAAACACGACCAGCCGATTGTTGAAGCAAACACCACGGGCTGATTGTTCACACATGCAAGCAAACAAACATAAATCAAGTCTATTTCATATTTTCAATCCCCCTTTCTCCCCCTTAGGGGTTGGTTTCCCCTATTATAATTGTTTTTAAACCATCCCTGTATTACAGGAAATAAAACAAAAAAAAATTATTCAAATCGGTCAAGCCGTTTTTGAGTTTTAGCGAGACTAACGAACAGCAATTCATTTATATATATAGATTTACATTTGTCCTCTATGTAATGCACTATTCAGTTTTCGACAAAGTCCCCATCTCTTTCCATGTATTGCGCCAACGCGTGACTAGTCGGGTGAACTCGTCGGAGAGGAATTCGGGGTTGTTGTCGACACGAGGATTGAATGGTAGCTTTGGACCCTCTTCTGCAGCACGATAACGCTCGCCCGCACACGATCGCCACACACTACAGGCGTTGCAGCGCCTACAAATCAAAGATGAAAAACCGCAGTTCAAAAATGGAAGACTTTGCACTTTGCGACTTTCACCACTTCCCAAAGAAGAAAGAGCACCTTAAGGGACATGAATTGCATTCTGACGACGAGGTGAAAGATGTCATTCCATCCTCGTATCAACAACAACCTCGGAATTCCTCTCCGACAACAAGAATTCTCATTGGATAAGACAAGAATGAAAGCACGTTTGACTATTCAAAACGAAAATCGCTCTAGCCTATAATTTATTCTTTTTTTAATACAAAAAAAATGTGCTAAATAAAAAAAAAAAAATAAAACAATAAAAAGAACTCTAATCAACGAAATTTGAAATCTCATTACTATAGTTAATCATTATAGTATATATCTCGAGGATAAATCTTAAAAAGGTCGGATTGGGGTCAATCAATAGAATAGTGATTACCCGGAAAAATAACCTGACCATTGATCACAGGATAATTTGAATCTGGTACACTGAGGTGATTTTTGATATGTCTAGTAGCCAGTCTTCTGCGTTAATCGAGAGCTTTCGCATTGAGTTACCGAGATAGACCGGTCAATTTAACTTTTGATTTGCTTTATGGCCACAGATTATTTATCTGCCATATAATATGAAATCTAGAGTCACAGCATTATTAGTGCTGTTGCCCGAGTCGATTAGTAGAAAAATTGATTGTAATTTTAGTAATCTATGTATTTTGTCCTTATAAATTCAAAAGTAGTATAAGTAGAAAAAAGTAAAAAAATTGGCAATAGAACGACCGACTTTGCAAATCAGTAACAATGTTTTTAAGGTGTTAACATAAACAGTCCGGAAGTGGAATTACATATGGCATTTGGTTAACCTGAAATTACGATAGATGTAATAATTATAATCTTTTTAACAAAAATCATCTAAGTTATTTTTTTCGCTTTTTAATTTTTTTTTATTATAATCTTGTTAAACAAAAATCTACAATCAAAATATTAGGAATCATTTTTGACAACCACCTCTCGTTTAGATGGAATAAATTGACCAGCTAATACTAACCCTCAATCGTAAAAGCTACACTACATGATCAAAGAAGTTGGGACACCCCTGTGAACATCTGGAGTGTTTCTCCTGGACTGGACTGGGCCCGCTCATCAAGGTGGACGGAAACCTCAATGCTGATGGCTACAGGAACATTCTGGATAACGGGGCACTTCCAGCGCTGTGGGAACACTTCGGTGACGAGCACGACAATGCGCCTTGCCACAAAGCAAGATCCATATCCGACTGGTTTGACGAGATGCGGGTTGAAGAACTGGATTGGCCCGCCCAGAGTCCTGATCTCAACTCTATCGAACATCTTTAGGACGAATTGGAACGACGTGAGAGATCCAGGATGGTTCGCCCTACATCTGTCCAGGAACTGACTACGACACTCCTCGAGGAATGGAGGTCAATACCTGTGGACACATACCGTAAACTTGTGGACAGTATGCCATGTAGGGTGGAGGCAGTGATAGCAGCTCGGGGTGATCCTACACACTACTGATTGGAGCTTTTTGGGACTTTACGGTAGAGCAACAGGTGTCCCAACTCCTTTGATCATGTAGCGCATAAGATCCGTTGCTACTATATCTATGTTATGCCAATTTATTTATGCTACTATTGTTACCAGCTTGTCTTATAGTGCCCTCTTCTGGTTCGCCGCTACAACTGTTACCTTACCCGTCTCACCAATGCTTACAATCCTTTTAATTCGTATCGCACTTCTAAAGGAAAATGGACTCTGTAACCCAGGCTTGCTGTCGTTATAATCTATCCACATTAAAAACTATTAAAAACATTGCTCTGACATCCGAAATAGTAGATTCCATTAGATGTGCTGACCATCCTGATTCATTTGCAAATGCATCAGTGACCATTACCGTTCTACCCGTCGTTACGAAATTAGAATTCCTCATCGTGTGCCGTCTTTCACTTTTAGGCACTTCCCACATACAGCGACTACTCTTTGGAATCAATTACTTTTCTCGATGCGCCTTAAAATATGCTTGCTCATACCATCTTTGTAAAAACTCTTGTATTCATTACAAACGCCTTCTAAAAGACTATTATTTAAGCTGCCATGAGTAGTTGCTTGGTATTCCTTTTAATTTTTAATACTCCATTGGAGTGCTACCAAATAATAATAATAATAATAATAATAATAATAATAATAATAATATAATTAAGTTGAGGATAAATTAACCGATTTTTTGGTTAACTGGCTTTAATGTATTTTGCTTTTTTAGTATCACGCTGGCAATGCAGTAACACGCATTCTCAATTAGTTTTCGTTCAGATTTCAATTCCTCTCGAATGAATGCCGAACTGTTCGCCATAGATGGGAATGGTGCTAAGTTGTGAAGTGAAAGATAATATTCAGACATCCATCATTTCTGTAAATTCGTATTTTAATCATGCGGGTGTTTAAGTTTACACCGTTGAAAACAGAAAAGACAGCTACTATGTTTTCATTCATTTATTTTCTGATATCCGTCAAAATAAGGCGATAATTTAACTTTTCAAAATCTTTTCAAATTTGTGTTTGGATTAATATAAAAATTGAATGTATTTACAAATTTAATGTTTTGATTTTTTTTTTTAAACGAGCATCTTTGAGAAGTCGAAAACATTTCCTAAAGATATTACATTTAGAAAGTTTAGATTGACGACAGCAAAAAAATTAATAAATAAATAAAAAAAAAGACCCCCTCCCACTTTTGTGTTAAATATAGCGAGATTGGATATTAAACCAATTGGATAGTGGAGAAGAAAATGATATCAAATATTTTTCTATGAGCTTCTTACTCTTTAACTAATGTCATAAACCACTATCATAATATGCTGGTATGCTTTATCCTAAAATGAAAAAAAAGTTAATGCGTTTTTAATAGGACCACTCATGTTGAAAACCTAATTTTCGGTGGCAAAAGTAAGTGGAGGAGGGAGAGTGCCTATATTATTATTCCGATGTTGAGCTTTTGTCGTTGCCTTGAAATATGAGCCGATGGCGAAGGAGCTGGATTGAAAGGAGTCGACGACGGTCCAGTTGTGGCTTCTTGACGATATTATAAAAGGCACAAGGAAGGCATTCGCCAACGTCTGCTAGAAAAGGAACAAGGAGGGAGGGGATAAGAAGCAGCAGCAGTAACAGAAGAAGAAGAAGCTAGAGCAGTGGAAAATAAGGGGAGACTTGTGGAATATGACTGAAGGAATGTATGGTTATATGCTTTATGAAAGAGGGAGTAGGGTTAAACTTTTCTCTTAATCTGGAGCCTCAGGTTCTTCATGGCTTTAAAAGAAGGGGAAAGAAGACGTTTTTCCTTCTGACTAGCTTGCGAAGCTTCTTGCTTTTTCGAAGTCTCCCTCCTTCTCCTTGTATAGGCCTAAGAGAACCCTATTGAAAAAGGCAAAACGACTTCATTTTCTAGCCGACTTCATCGGGGCTTTTGATAAGACCACGGCCCCTCTCTCTCTCTCGCTCGCTCTCTTCTTTTCGTTCTTTCTCTAGCCGCCTATTATCTCTGCACCGGGGGTAAAGATTCGAGTGAGGAACTGATCTGTTCGCGAGTAACCCTCCCTCTTACCTGGACCCAAATCACCCACCCCTTCCTTCTCTCATCTATTCCTCTCTCCCTCTTCAACCGTTCATCCCGAACAGAGCAAACAAGACCTTCCCGTAATCCCGAGTCTTCTGAACTTTCGGTTTAGGCATTCTCCAAGCCTCCCCGCCCTTCCATTCCTCTCCATCCTACTCTCCCTCTTGCTACTACATCACACTTTAGACTAGTTCTTGAAAAAATAAATGGTTTCCAGTTTCCTTTAAAATCTGTATCACATCCTTAAGATAATTGACAAACAGTCAAAGTTTTGGACCGGTTTAGGATAAACTGTCAAAAAATAAGCATGTATATTTAACATTTGCAATAAATTATTGTCAAATTATTGTCTAACAATATACGACGGATAAAGAAGAAAAGAAGTACGAGTCACAAGAACCCCGGAAAAAATAAAAATTGAACACAGGGTGATAAGACTTTTTGAATCATTTCCTTTTTATTTTTTGTCTAACAATAAGTTATTAGTAAGTTGGTCAAATAAACGAATCAATGAAGCAAAAGACCAATTGAAAGGAAGAGAGGAATTCGTTATGGGCAATTTGAATAATGAAATACGTATTCCCAATTAAATATCTTTAGTAGTCCTTGCGAAATTAATGAATGGAATTGAATTCCACTGAAGGACAACATGACTAAGCCAGTAAACACATTAGGGTGATCCAAAAAAAAAAACAAAAAACAAAAACAAAAACAAAAAAAAAAAACAAGGACAAAACAAACATACTCCGACTCGCTAAATGAAAATGGTAATTTTGTTACCATCGACCGCTGACTTTCCTAAGTTTTATATTAAGTAAAAAAATGATAATCGAGTGTTTTCGAGGAAATGCATTCGTTAGAGCTTTCGTCTAGCGACAGATAAAAGAAATTTGCTTTAATTTTCTATATTTCTATCAATAAATTAAATTGACTATCGATAAACGAACATATATTTACTGGATGATAAATAACAAGTACGCACAAAATGCCACTTTTCTTGTTTACAGAATACATAATGGGCACCTCTCCTTGTGTTTCTGTTGTGCATTTAACATTTTCATCTTCCATCATGGACAGGCGATCAAATGAAAGCGAACGTAACAAGCGAAAAAAGATTAAAAAAAATACATTGGTACCTTGTTTAGCGACGGCATTAGATAATTGCCGATACAGTGGTACCTTTGGTTTACGGCAAATTGATAAAAATTAAGCTTGCAAATATTAAATTTAAACTCGTTTTGTACGGAAAAGAATTCCTTCAAAAAATTGAACAAAATATCAGCAAATAGAATCTTGTCATATTCTTAAATTCTGAAAGGTGAAAAAAAGGAAAGTATTTATTTTCTGAAGGCATACTCTAATGCAGGCACTTTCTCTTACAAAGTATCGCGGATTCTAAAAAGCAGCAACACCTGAGACGTCCATATATGGAGGGCAGTTTAAAGAACTGCATCCCAAGTCCTTTGCACATTCTTGCTCATGGCAGTCTCGGGTGAATGGGGTATGGCAGGGTGCAGGGCTGTCTTTGTAAGATAGTGAAACATCTCCAGCGTCCCTTTTAAGAAGAGAGGGTTCTCTGCAATGGGGCTAGTAAAAGACAAGTGCGGGGACTCTCCTCCTGAGTGCCGCCGGGCTTACGCCACCGATCCGCGGCTGAATTAATCCGCGTTTTCCCTCGGTTGAAGCCAAAGAGAATGACGGGGAGGAACTGATTCTCGAAGCAAGAAGCCATAAAAACAAGGGGAGGGAGGTGGGGGAATAGGCTCATGAAAGTGAGCACTCAACCCCATGACTACTTCTTTTTCTCTCCTCTTTGTACCTCCCCTAGAAATGGGAAGAAGAAGTAGAAGAAGAAGAGGAGGGAAGAGAGAGAGAGAGTAAAATGAGCGTGATATGCAAAGCAAATCGCAAATGGACGAACAAGAAACTCTTCCACTAACACATTAAAACACAAATGCGTTAGCTAAGAGGGAATTAAAAAGTGACAAAAGATGGATATTGGAATTGGGATTGTGAAAGTAAAATGGTAGTCAGGTCTTTAGCTATGCCCTCTCTCTCATAAAAAGACGTGTTTTATATAGAAGGGCCCAGATAAGGGTGGAATGTTGCCAGTTCAACCCTCCTTAAGTTGTTGACAATAATTAAACAAAGCAAATGCATGAATTATATTTCTTATTTAAATCAATTTATATAGTCTTTGCCGCTATTATAGTTTATTCACGAGTATCTACATTCTTTTTTTAGCCAAGAGCGCACATTTTTGTTTCAGTTAATAACACGGGAAAGTCACGTACTGATAATAGCATTTCGAACCGAAACTAATATAGGTAACACCAGGGATGGATGAAAGTCTGGTAACATCCATCCCTGGTAACACCTATGTAACACCTATGTCCAGTAATACAAGGTGTCCAAAAAGTCTGGTAACATGGCAGATATCTTAAAGCTTCCAGGTAGGCGAGATATGATGAGTGTGGTTTATAGGTAATATGGGGGGAGGGGGAATTCATTGCCGCACTCAAATTTGACTTTGACCCCCAAATTTAAAGTCATCCTTTTGCTAACTCGAAAACTATTAAAGATACAGAAAAATTTCCAATTGCTACCCTGCAGAGCAACACCACATTAGTCTAAAATCAATTTTTAATGACACCTTTCCCCTTGAAAGATTTTCAGAAAATGGGCGAGAAAGTGTCACTCAAGGAAAGAAAATTCCCAACGGTGTGCTTCACTGCAATTCAAATGTGTTAGAAACCTCAGCCAACATGGCCAGCCCAAGCTGACCTTGAATGATTCTTTCTTTAAGATATGTAGTCTCCTTAATTTCCATTTTTACCAATTAAGGCGTAAATGGGTTTAACAAAATAAAATTTCCCAATTATCATTTTATGAAGCGGCCCCTGAAGCGAGAGGATAGGTTACCCATCAGTACTGTCCTGTATATTTTTGCAACACCCTGTACATATCTACATCCTCCCCCAAATAATCATCGTCGGCCGCTATTCGCATCTGCCAACATTGGTATAGCTGCTGGAGAGGCGTTGACAGGAATGTCCCGTAAGTCTGCTCTGGTGGCGATTTCTGACGATTTCTTTAGCCGACTGATATCTACGCCCGCGTAGCTTTTCTTTCATGCGGACAAGAGAAAGATCTCATGGTGCGATATCAGATGATTATAGAGCAGGGCTGTCCAAGATTTCTGTCCGCGGGCAGTGCCCGTGCACGCGGAAAATCTTCCTTGCCCCCTATTGCACATTACGTTGATCAGTTCCTTAAAGTCGAGTTGCTAATTATCAATTCGACATTGTAAAAAAAAAAGGGGGCAGTTTACCATTTTATTTCCTTCGTTTTAATGTGACAATTTTCTCGATGTCAGGTAGAATTGTATTTTTTTCCCTCGATAGGGCACGATTGCATATTAAGCAGTTCGAATCCGATCTGTGAACAATGAAAAAAAACAAAAAACATTCTCCCACTCCGGTTTAAATACTGGTTCAGTGATTTTATGCTTTTTCGGAATGTTATGCAAGGCAAAAAAACAAGCAAGTATCAGTATCAAAAGAAATGATGCCTCATTTAATGCAATCGCCTCCTAAAGTCTGGCAACACTGCATAGGAAAACTATACCCACTCCCCTCCTGAGTTTTGGACTATCTCCTTGGCTTTGCCCGTGAGCTTTGTCCGCGAGCATTTTATATTGCATGCGGGCGACGTGCACGATTTGGACGGCCCTGCTATAGAGGGTGCGGTATAAAGACGTGCTGTTTCTATGCCAGTTTCTCTTGGACAAGCATCGATCGTTGCAGGGGCGGTGTTGCAGAGTCAACAATGAAGTCCGTTTCTAAGAGGTGTGAAAATTATTGCCATGACAGTGGACTGGAGATTACTTGGACTGTTAGAAGCTTTGTTATTTAGTAAACTTTTAAATTTTATTAGTTTTAAGTTCTTTTTTAATTATATTCTTGTATTTTTTTATTTCTTTGTAAATTATTTTTTATGTCTTTACATGCTACAGAATAGAAATTTAAGATATGAAGTCTCAATTTCCATTTTTACAAATTTCGGCGTAAATGGGTTAACAAAATTAAAATTCACCATTATCAGTTTATGAAGCGGCCCCTGAAGCGAGAGGATAGGCTACCCAGCATTACTGTCCTGTATATTTTTGCAACACCCTGTACAGTGCTTCAAGCAATTAGATATGCATAGATATTTTGTATATTTTATACTTTTTATGTCAATTCTTTTAATACATTTTGTAGTTTTATATACAAACAATGTATTCCTGTTGCCGCATCAATAAGCACCGCCATGAGTCGGCTAATTTATGCAATATTTGATTCTTTCCGATTTTATTAATTTTCGAAAAAGGGATCACAATATCTGCAAAAACTGTATAAGGACACTGTTAAAATATTCGAATTCATGTAAAACCCACTGCAAAAGTGAGAAACGTTATCATTTCAGTTTACATGCGTGATTTTGTGACCAATAGGAACTATTCCTTTGTCTGAACTACATTATTTTGGATGCATATGCTTGTCTTGAGAAGAGCAGGCAATAATTAAGAAAAAATCCATAGTATACACTCAGAAGAATTGCTGCCGAAATCAATCTTGTCAAGTCAACAGTAAACTATTTTCTTGCTAATCGTGAAAGTTATAGAGGAAATTCGCAAAAGAGGATCAAAGGAGAAGTTAACGCGTGGTGAAAAGCACATTTTTTTGCGTCGCATCAACTGAATCAATTTCTTGTCAACGAATTAAATCACAATTAAATTTGGTTGGTTCCCGTGAAAGTGTCAGAAAGATGATTAAGAAGGGTTCGTACATACAACTGCAAAATAAGAAGGCTAAACCACCGCTTAATAAGGAAAATAAAAGGAAGTGGTTGGAATAGTACATGGATAAATTATCCTTCAATGATTAATGGAAAGATGTGATATTTAGTGATGAGAAAAAACTTAATATTGATGGATACAGCCATTATTGGCATGATTTGAGAAGAGAAAAATTGATAATTGATATCTTCAAAACACGAGTGGAAATGGAAGAGCAATGGTCTAGTTAGGATTTAGTGCTGAAGGAACAACCACCATTTATTTCGCGAATGGACAAATGACTGCAAGAGATTATCAACAGATTTTGGACATTACCCTTCTTTTTGCGTAGCACACTATAACGAATCATGCAAGATCAACGTATAGTGGTTTACCGAAAAAAGGATCTCGATTATAGAATGCTGTGGAGAACTTGCGGGGACTATTATCTCGACGAGTTTATGCTCATAAACATTAATTTGAGATAATGCAGTCGTTCAAGAGTGGAGCAATGTATCTAAAAATGTCTTAACAAACCTAATTAATTCAATGCCAATAAGAACAACAAAGGAGGTCATATTAATTATTAATCTGAATTTTGTTTATTCCTCAAAACTATTGAAGAATGTCCTTATAAACTATACACAAAATTTTGGGGCCAGTGTCAGTATATATGTAATTTGGAACACAGTGAGGTTACGACAATGTTTAATTACAACGTAGTTAATAGTTCTGAACTTGTCATTAATTTTGTGTTATCACAATTTGCGTAAAATCACAGTTTGACTGCCCTTAAAAATGCTTGGAGCACTGTGAAGATATTTTCACGAACTTAATGATAGTAGCAGTATTAGCATGCCTCTAACCATCAAAATGAACAGTTTGCCGTGCCATTAGTCCGCATTGCCTTATAAAAACCAATTTCTATGCGAAATTGTATTTAAAAGGTTGATGTGCTTTGGAAAGCGATCAGAAACCTATAAATTTGTTAAGTATTCAATAGCTCTCTTTAGAGAATCGTTTCAAACTGATAAATTTTTCCATCAATATTTTTAAGATCGTCTCTTTTTTAGAGAATCAATTTTTCCACTGCTATTGAATAAAGTCAACCAGATGGATGGATCCCTCGTAAATCCTGACTTGGCTGCACTTTCCTCTTTTAATATTTTTTTTTCACTGTCGCCATCTTTGAGAGGAGTCGAAGGCAACGAAAGGTAATCCAGTCTGCTCCTGTTCTGTTTTTCACTCGTCATTTCGAATCCACGTATGAGTGGTAGCCTGATGTCAATCATCTTGTCTCTGAAACCCCCTTACTTTGTCGCTTAGTGGAACAGTCCTCCAAATAAGGGCAGCTGCTCCCTTTGGTCTTCAATAGACTTGCTGCCTCTAGAAGACTGTCTATCTGACTCGGAGATAAACGGATGGCGCTCTAACAGGAGGTCCTTTGATCCAGTGTCAAAAGAACTATGAGGTGTCTCTATTTTGTCCCTGTGCCTCGACTCGAAAGGCATCCTCGTTTTTCAATGCTTCTCTCTCTGCAGTCACCCTCGCTGACTCCCCTCTTCCTACCTACCTATCAACCAACCAACCCCTTCTTACATTCCATTTTTTGGCTTTACACATCCCTCCCATCTCCTTTCTGGAAACTCTGGTGTCCAGTCTTTCTCATTAACCCTGCGTGCAATTTGATCGCTCCATCATGCTGCTACAGGCGCAGCACAACGGAAGAGGCGGCTGCTGTCTTTTGCCGATAGTCGCAGCCAGAGGTCGCTTCTCTTAACCCTCCTCCTACTCCTCCCCCTTGTGCCCCGATTTTCATTGGTAACCCTGGTGCGAGAGTGCGCGGCACCACCGCTTCTTCCCTCGCCGTGGCAATAATGTCAAAGGCGGAGAGAGGAGGACAAAAAAAAGGAGAGACGGCGACAAATTGCGGCCTTGTCAGCGGTCCTGTCCTCTGTTCCCACACGGCTCACGTGGCGTTTCTTTTGTGACGGGGCCAACAATTAGGCCTAACCCTGTCGCGGGAAACTCAACACGAATGAGATTATGATAATAGCGGCAGCGATATTGTTGAAGAGATGTCATTCAGAGGTCACCCGAACCACTTCTGACCCCTGGAAATCGACCAGACACATAACGCGAAGTAATCGATGTTCATTCGCAGTCCGCAAATCAATTCTCAGGTCATTCACACTCGATAGAACTTTAGAAAAAGTTGCTTTCTTTTTTTTTTTTTTTTTTTTTTTTTTTAATAAGTGCACTCTAATAAGAAAAGATCAAATAATGCTCATTAATACATTTTTTCCAGCGGAAAAAGAAAGTTTCAATAAAACCAATTCATTGGCATGCATTTTTCCTTTAATGTTTAAATAATAGAATTCATTCTTTTATACACTGCCATTTTTTGCTTAAATAATTCTACTTTATCTTTGGAAATTCTTCGCAATCACCAAAAGACTAGGAAAGGGCCAAATTTCATAAGTTTCAGTTCCAGCTGGTTAATTTTGTTGCAAATGATAACATATTCAATAAAAGTGATAAACACAATAAAAATGGGATGACAAAAGATGTCCTAATTTTGAACATAAAACATATCAAATCGACCTGATTAAAAGCTTGTTTTGCACCCTTACAACCAATAACCTCAAAGCCCTTAGTGCCCAACTTGAAGTCCGGAATTGAATCATACACTTACGTGTCAAAAAATTACGATGAAGTCATTCAGCAGCTTCGGTTCTAAATATTTAACGAAAACGTTTGATAGACAATCATGGCAACATGTTTTTTTATAATAAGTCATATGCTGTCCAAAATCCTCCCAAAACGAATTTATTCAAATAAATATTTTTTGTTTTTATATAATTATTCAAGGGGGAAAATTAGGATATTTAATGATTGGACAAATTACGTAATTACTATATTAAACAAAAAGTTATTCCCAACGAAAACAACCACAAAATCGTTTTCACTTTTTTGTGACATCACTTTTTTGCCTTTAAAACATCTCGTATTCTATCGGACGTGCTAATAATATCTTTTTTAAAATTTTTTCATGCGTATAGTATGCTCTCAATGAGCTCTTACTTCTTTCGTGGACTTTTTATTTGTTGGGGAGCGGGGAGGGGGGAGGCGAGAGACAGGACCTATTTAGGGGGTGGGTGGGGAGGGGGGGGGGGGGACAAACCAAATACAAATATAGAAAAGTGTACCTAAATACCATCTCCATCTTTGAAAAGTAAAGCCAGTATCTCGATATTCGAAAGTTTCCCCGTGTACTTCTTAATTCCACCAAAAATAAAGTATTTGTAATCTATTCATGTATACGTGATTTAGGGGTATGAGTAGTATACCGTAAAAGCGGCGCTTATTTCTCTTAATAGGCAGCAGTGCCCATTGGTTTAGAGGGCTATTATAAGCGGTACATATTACTCAGGATGGGTCTACCATTCACCTGAAACAGTAGAAGACAATGTATTTGCCATTGACATCACTGTGCGTTTACAGTTATTTTATGCATTAAAATCCACTAAAATAAACTCGGCGGCGCATGGACAATTTCGATAATCGCCGCGGTGGTTAATTGAACTCGGCGCTTATTTACACTTTTATGGTACTGCATAGGATTTCTATTTGATAAAGATTAGACCAAAGTGATGGCTAGGAAGAGCTTGGTCACGCGTCGATGTATGAATAGTCGCAAAATAAAATTGTTTCTTAATAAATAGAGCGGAGGCTTAGTAGTTCTAGCGTCGGGGCGTAAACTCGAAGGCCCCTGGTTCGAGTCCAGGCCGTGGAATTTTCTTTACTATTTTCTCTATTAATTAATATCGGAGGAGTTGGCGTGAAAAAATCCTCCAAAGACCATTTTCCGATTATTAAAATTGTTTGTATTGGAAGATGTTCACTTGCCTATCAAATTAAATTGTGGAATGTATTTGTTCATTTCTGGAAGAGAACTAAATCTTTCAGCAACATAATGCCCTTATGATTTCATCGACGTCAACCAAACGCTTGTTTGCTCAGCGAAATATTCGCGCATCTTAATCCGATAGAAAACCTAGAGGGCATCATCGTGACAAATCTGTATGAGAAAATTAATATGAGTCATATATAGGGTAAATAGCTATTGTGTATCTTGGGTATCTTGATTTGAAGTTAGCTACTTTGAAGATTTTGGTATCAATTTCATGTAAAAAATTTTTACATTAAGTCATGAATAAGTCAATGCGTATGAATGTTTTGAGGTTAATGGTACAAAAGCAAGCGCTTAATCCTGTCAATTTGAGGTTAACCAGACCAAAAACAAAACTAACGGCAATGATAAATATTTTTTTATTAGGAAGGTATATAATTTGCAGTAATATAAATTGTCTAAAGCGAACTTAAAGAATGAGTCTTGGTACCCTCCACCCGTTCCTAAAATTTTGGTACGCACTTTATATTTAATGAGTCTTGCCTTACTTTTTTTGTAGCTACAAAAATTAATTTTGTATTAATTCTTTGACGAATAAGTCAACTTCCGCAGAAATCGCAGTACTAAACGAGCCATGTAATATGAAGAAAGCATAAACTTGTGCTAACGATGAAATTATATACGTGTCACATCTATTGCCAAATACGTTTCGAAGTAAGGCGGGTGTCAGGAAGAAATCATTTTAAATTTCAAATTTATAAGAAGCGAATAAAAAAATAAGGCAATAAAAAATGGATTACTTTTCTCCTGAAATTACTTTTCTTCTGAAAAATCTTAACATTAGAATTGAAATGAGAGAGGGATGGGGGATCAAAGGACGACGACACCAAGTTCAAGCAATCAGCTTCTTTCCGCCAAAGTGCATTTTTTGGGGGAGATAACGACACACTTGTAAAGCGGTTATCACTTTATTTACACATTTTTTTGTGACCAAAGGACTGAAATCTGTGCAAAAAAGTGGGAAAGAGAGAGAGAGGGGGGAGGGTTTTAAACAGAACGCTAAAGAAATGAGATAAAGTAGTAGGGGAAAAAAAAGCAACTGCTTTGTCAAGCGGAATTGTGTGAGGGGGACGGAGGCGTTTGCATCACCAGTGTCGTCATCGTCGGGAGCCAAAGCGGAACCATCGGGCGACTGACGCTCCTTTCGGCCTTTCCGGAAACGCAAAAATTACAAGTGATGGCGAGTCGAAGAACCATCCGAAAACGTCAGCAAATTTGTCGCTCAAATGGCGTTGAAAGGAATCGCTTTTCGCCGGCCTGTTCACGCGTGATAGGAAACTCTTCTGTCCGAATCCAGGCTTTTTCTCTCTTTCGACTCGGCGCTGACCAACAGCCAACTTGAAACCAAAGCGAGAGACAAGGGAAGAGAGAGAGAGAGAGGCAGGACCAAAAGAAAAGAGCAGGGACTGACAAAAAAGGAAGGGAGAGAGAAAAGAAATGCTCTCCTCTCTTTTTCATCCTCAATTAAAGAAAACATTCGAGTTTTATATGTTGACTAAAATTCACCATCAAAAAATAACAAGGCAATGCACGACTTCGAAAAAACAGATTTATTCAAGAGGAAAATTAATATTGAGAATGTGGGCTCGTACAATAATAAAATCTTGCAAGCATTCCAAGAAGGAGCGTTAGCTGTGACGCAGAAATAAAATTATTAAAGTATTATGAGCTATTGAGCAATCGTGCCTCGACAATGCGATCGTCGCCTGCTCATTTCATCAATGCTTAAAAGATAAACAGAAAGTAACATTTTATTAGGAACTTTATCAAAAAGCTACTTATAAGAATGCACGCTTGGTGTATACGTTTATATGGCCGTCCGTCCGTTGTTTGCACACGATAACATAAAAACGGATTAACTTTTTCAAATTCTGTTTTTAGAAATATGACCAAGGTCTTAGCTCGGCTGTATCAACTTTTCACGATTCAAGTCGAATTCACGAGCTAAAACTGTGACCGTAAAAAATACAAAATTATGGCATGTCAGATAACAATTGATTCGTCAAGAATGAATACACTGTTACTTTCTCTGTATCTTTTAAGCATTGTTGACGTGAGCACGCGCATGCGACGATCGCTTTGTCACGCTTGCTCAAATGCTCACTACAGTGTGTCCATAATTAAAGGACATTAATTTTTTTGTTCACAGAAACATTACGTCCCTTCATTATGTCCTCCACAAAATTTCACACTTTTCTGTTGACTGGTTTCACCTGTAGGCGGCTTTGCAATAGGGTCCTTTAATTATGGACACAATGTACATTAATAATTGTATTTCTGCTTCACAGCTAAAGCTCCTCCTTGGAACGTTTTCAAGATTTTATTCATAGCTGACTATGAATCGATTGCTATATCACACGCATATCTTGATATTCACTGTTGACTGCATGATTGAGCATGCAATTGGCTTGAAGGGTCCACGAAAAAGCCTGAAAGTTAATACAGCCGAGCTATGATCTTGAAAAAGCTAATCTGTTTTCAAGTCATCGTGCAAACTATGCATTCTTATAAGAAGCATTCTTAAAAGATGAAGTTTACAATAGCTGAAACTCCAATTTAATTTAATGTTTCATTTAATTAAATGAAAATGCACTTTCTACCTCTAAACTAGTGACTGCTATGTAAATCCTGGGAGATAAAAGGATATCACTTATTCACAAGGAATAAATTCCTCAAAGTCCTCTTCATAAGTGGTTATGCATAAAATGGATATATGGTTTTCTTTTATTTCCCGTGATTTTTCCCAAGTTTAGTGATTACCAAGTCGTGGTGCTTTGGGGAAGATGCAAGGAATAAGATTTTTTTCTCTTTGTAAAGTGGCTGTGTATGAAAGGGAGGAAAGTCAGTATTTCGTGCGGGTATAGAATGAATTATTGTACAGTAGGTCAAAAAGTAAATATAGATACAGGGTGTCTCAAATTAAAGTTAACATTCATAGCTCGGTACAGCAAAAACTATTCATTAGAAAATCATGAACTTTTGAAAATGCCTTAATTACATGAGTATTTTCTCTAGAGCAAAAAAAAACAAAACAAGTTAGTTCCAAAAACCATCAATAGAGCGACTATTATAGCTTTATGGAGAACTTAAATATGAACGCAATTTGTCTAATGACTGCAAAACATGCTCAATATGATGGCCACCATTGTCTCTACCATCTGCAAACGTACAATAGCACGTTCAACGGTTGAAATCAATGTATGCTTTGAAATGTTACTCATGGCGTGCTATGCTGTCCTTAGATCTGACAGAGATGAAATGGGATCACGGTAAAACAATTTTACCAGTAAAGCACGTTCTAGAAGAGTCAAAATCATTCGTTGATATGCTAAATACTATGACTTTGGTTCCGTATTAGCAGCTTTACATAAATAAAATTAATATCTGCCAGTATTTCATCTTGAAATGCGCCCTCTATTCGTGCTTTTTGGAACTAACTTTTTTGCACTGAAAAAAACATTTCCTATAATATTATTATGGGAATTCCTAATATTTTTAATAGGTAAAGGACACGCGGAAATAGCACCGTTCGTAAAGGGCAAGAACGAAGACCAATTCTGACTGCTCGTGATCTTCGGGTTTCAAGACGACACAGCATTAAAAATAGACATTCAACAGTGATACAGTGACAGAAATTGCAGAATGGGCTCGAGGATTCTATCAAAAACCTTTATCGTTGCATACCGTTCGTCGCTACATAACAAAATGTAAGTTGAAGCTCTTTTATGCAAGGTGTTCGTAAACACACTGCAGAAACGTAGGCGCTTGGCTTGGACACGAACCCATCTGAAGTGGACTGACATCCAGTGGGAATGTGTTTTGTGGTCCGATGAATCTACATTTTCGGTTATTGTTGGCGAAAGTCGGTGGCGTGTACTTAGGACTAAAGAGGAAAAGGACAATCCTGCCTGTCACCGACGTGCTGTACAGAAGCCAGCTTCAATAATGATCTGGGGCTGCATGAGTGCCAATAGATTGGGAAACTTGCACTTCTGCAACGGCACCAATAATGCACAAGCCTATATTGGAATTTTTGAAGAACATATTTTGTATTTTGCCTTCTTGGCGACGTCTTTTTGGAGCTCGTCCCTTTCTGTTTCAACAAGATAATGCTGAAAAATATGAGAGTTGTGTTATCCCTCCAAATTGCACCAACAAACTTTAGGCCAAGATGCAGGCGTCAGCTTGTGCAATATTTATTACGACACGTAAGTTCTATAAACGATATGACTAAACTGAAATGGAATATTCTCCAAGCTAAGGAAAGAATGTGTATACAGGGTGTCTTAACAGGAACTGACGGTTTTTAAAATGGAATAGCAGATAAACGGTGATAGTTCTTAAAGTTATTTTTGCAGGAAATTAATGTGTAGGATCAGGAATCGGTTTTGGTGCGTTTCCTGATATTAGGTGGATCGATCTTTTTCGGACTTCGCGTCCAGCCTAAACGTTTGGTGCCACCATGGCCGATCGCGGACGTCCAAAGATGCCCGCCAACTCAGTTGGACGAGAAATTTACACGAACCGGTAGAGCAGGTCGTTAAGAATGTCATTACGCGCATTCCGGAAAGATCGGTCCGCAAAACACAAGGAAACGTACCATTAGAAATTCCTCAACTCATACTGTAATATCCTGTAAGAATGACCGCTACCGTTTGCCTGCTATTCCATTTTAATAACCGTCGGTTTTTAGGACATCATATATGTAGCTTGGAATGTGACTTTAAGAAAGTTCGTCTCTACCAATCACCTGATTGCGAAAGGAATGATGGACTCCTTATAAGAAAGAGACGATTCCGAGCAAAGTGAATGGATTGAGATGATTTCTAGCGTCGTAGACATTAGCTATACAACATTTGAAGAATTCGTAGAAGCTGATAACATGTGATAACGACAACTTTTGAAAATGAAGAAGCATCAGACGAGTTAATCTCACAGTCAGACAATGAAGAAGGTGATGTAGAATTGGTATGCTCCGAATGTGGTTGAAAGACTCATCATCATAATTGCAATTCTTCAGAATCTGCGACAATGAAGAAATACCAACCAACTTTAAAGGCAATCAACAATTTTGAACTACACTATTATATAATCAAGTAAGGACAATGTTATTACAAGCTGATTTTGTAAAAATAATGGAGTACAAAATTAATCAAAAAGCAATTCAAATGGTCAAACCTATCACTATCAATTATTGTATGACAGTAATGAATATAAATCACGTCTTTTTTTAGTTTTAGGTGAACACCTCCTCATAAGCTAATAATGGGTTCTGGAAATGCTAAAGTATTTTGTATGTTTCATTATAATGAAAATAAACAAACAAACAAATAAATAAATAAATAAATAAATAAATTAAATTAAATTAAATTAAATTAAATAATAATAACAAACTCCATTGTAACAAATCTTTAAATTTTCAGTCCGTTAATTTCATTATAGAGAGGTTTATTGTGTAAATACTTCTTTATTTTCAATTGTAAATTCTTGGTTGTAATAGCTTAACTGATATTATCTAAATCATATTCATACTATTAATTATTTGTTAAAAATTGTGCTCACGAGAAGGAAAAAAAAAAAAAAAAAAAAAAAATGTTAAATTGTAAAATTGAGTACTTGGACCGCCTCCACTATTAATAGAAGAGTAGGGGACAGCTAACTATGCAAATTAAATTCTAGATCTATGTATTTGGAAGATACCAAAACGCTGTTGCTATGCGTGAACAAAGGGAGGGGCAACTACACAAAATATATTTCACTACTTCTCCTCCCCTTAAATCGGGCGTCTCCAATCAATATCTATCAATATTGTTGATTGCGCATGCTCACTTGTCCAATTCGATCCCTGGCGGTTATTTTGAATTCAATTTGGTTCTTCATGGTCCTCTCTTGTGTGCTTCCGTAGGGTGATCAGGAGAATTTTCAGTGAGTTTGGCTCATTGTCTTTCATCGTGAATATTTTTAATATTGAAACAATTCTTTTAATTCAATTAAAGTTAATTCGTGTACATTTCTTTTATATTTAAAATATTCGTTTTCACGTTAAAGGTAGTGACCGTTATTTTTGCATAAAATATTTTTAACGGAGTAAAAGTTCTATTTTATTGAGAATTAGGAATAAAATGTTACTTATGTCATATATCCACATACATTTGGTAAAACTTCTAGTTTATGTGGCTAATTTCGTGTTAATCTTTTAACTTCGTGTGATTCGTAAATGTTCTGGAATATTCTTTATAATTAATATGGGAAATGCTTCTTGATATTGAAATGATTGACGAAATTTAAATTTTAATACTTGATATGGTAACGCAATTCAGATTATATTTTTACCTATAAATATTTAGATTATTAGTTAATGTTTATTAAAGTTCATTTTTCACTTTATGGAAATTACTGAGATGCTATTCGGTCTATTTTTCCTTTGTTGCACTAGCACGTTAAAAAAAAAATCCGTTATGTTGAGCTGTTATGTACAGGAAATTAGGCGTCAAAATTGTGCAGCAACAAGAACTGCAGTTCTTACAGACATCTAATAATATTAATGTAAGCTTCAGTTTAAGTATTTTTCTCACAATTTATATTTACAATTTTCTTAACAGCCAAAATTATAGTTTTGTACTATTTCTGTGAGATTTATTGAAGATGGCTGATAACGGAAGAACGTTTAGGTGCGTTTATACGTGCATTTTCTTTGGTGTTTATCAGTGTTGAGAATTTATGGCCACCTCTATGCAGAAATGTAAATCTCGACTTAAATTTTAAAAGCCGTTTGAAACCCCATATTGCTGACACATTTAAGATTTTTTTTTCTTGTTTATTATTAAGAGTACTTTTAAAAGTTAAAACTCTTATTTTCTATATTAGACTACTGATTCAAAAGTGGCTACATTTATGATCAAATTATGCCAAATCCTCGAGTAGCTAAATTTGTAATTAAATTTATTAAAATTTGGATTTCATTTTATTATAAATTGAGATCCTGCTGCAAGCTTTTCAGGATAGTTTTAAATGTTAAGAACTGTTGCATGTGTTAAGGCATAAGAGCTATGATGATTTTCACTCGCCACTTTTAAACTCGCATTATCACTATTAATGGGTACGCTAAATCTTATAATTCATAATGAAGTTGGTCGCCTAAGCAAGATGATCATTATTATAATAATGATTCACAAATAGAAGATTTAAATAAGTATAAAAGTTTACTAACTGTTGTGCAAATTGAGTGATGAAGTTCTTGTAGAAATAATAATAATAATAATAATAATAATAATAATAATAATAATAATTAATGAGTAAAAGCTAGTTTAAAATTTATTTAAATTGGTCGTTTTGCATCGACATTCTCCAATTAAAAATAATAGTTTAGCATGATTCTGATGGTTAGAACAGTTCTCTGTAAAATTTGACTGTAAAAAAATATTCTTCAAGCAAAGTAGCTTTTTTTTATTCATTTTCACATGCTGAATACAAAAATAATTATATTTTAAAATTAGTTTCGTTTTTTTAGAAAAGCAAATTACAAGTCTTTTGCAAAAATTAACAGAAATCATACGGGTCTTCTATTCATTAGCAGAATTGCGACGTGGTTTTTTCGCTACCCTCTTGTATTCTGCTTCTGTAGAAACATCGCGACAAACAGTCCAACAATAATCCACCAACATTGAAACGTTCCACTTGTCGTGATATCGTTTTTCCATGTATGCGATGTTTTGATGGAAGCGCTCCCAATGTTCATCGCTAAAAGCCCACAATTGTCCGGACTGAGAATGTAAAAAGTGGATTTTCAAGGACATGTTACAACCCAGTTTTTGGTATGACGATAACATATTTTCAGTAAGTTCAACGTAGATGTCGCTCCTCGTGTTTCTCAAGAAGTTAGTTGCGACAAGGCGAAAATCGTCTCAGGTTTTTTTTTTCTTTACCTTCCAAAACAGTCAAAGTTATCTTGAAATAAGTTTCTTATTTGAGGACCGACGAATATACCTCCCTTAATCTTAGCTTCATTGATTTACGAAATTCCTCATCAGCCCTAGTTTTATATGCAATGGTGGAAGTAACACTTTTTGTGGGTGAACTAAAGGGTCATTTTTAACATTTTTCTGCCCAGGTTGAAGTGACTGACGATGAGGCCACACCATTTTTTTATAATGCTCTTTTCTATCACGACTGTCAGTCGCAAATAAAGCAACAAAATTTCGTGTAGCCTAATTGTAATCCAAGCAGGAGAGCTACGACTTTCAAATCTCTGCAAATTTGCCATTGGTGTTCATCATACTTAATCCGCAGCAAAAGGGGTTTCATATTTTCATAAGACACTTTCATATGGACTGCGTAACCAATAGGAATCGGAGGTAAAATAGTTCGGTTATGTAACAAAACAGCTTTTAAGATTAACTTAGAGCTATCTATGAAAAGTCTCCATTCGTTCTGTTTATATGTAATGTTAAGGGCTCTCATCAAACCACTGACATCTTTACAAAAGACTAAACTTTCAACCTTTTCAAAATATTGCGTCAACTCTTTTTGTCTAGTACGGAAAGATGTTATAGTCACACCATTTTCTAAACGGTTCCTTTGTTGCAATCTCGAGCCTAGAAGTTCTGCTTTGTTCTTTGGCAATTCTAAGTCCCTTACAAAATCATTTAATTCGGCTTGCGTTAACTTATGTGGCTGCGATGATGTACTAGGTACTTCGTATTCTGACATTGAGGAAATTGATGGTGAAGTAGGTGTGATTTCTTCTTCGTCGTCGCCAATGTTAGGACGCTTCGGAATTGGGTGAAGATTGCTGTGTGGTAGAGGACGAGTAGCCGACGGTATATTTGGATACACTATAGCGTTCTTCTTTTTTTTTGTAGAAGCGCCCTTGCCTTTTCCAAATATACAAGTTGTCAGGCAGAAATAGCAATCAGTTAACGTGATTTGTCGATTCTCGCCGTTGCATTGGCACTGCGAAACGAAATGTTTTTTTTGCCACTCAGCCAATTTCTCAAACCTGTAGCACACTGATTGCAGCAAAAATGTGGAACCCAGCTTTTATCCTGGTGTTTTATGTCTTCGTTAAAGTAGGAAGACTAGGCTTTTTTTGTTGTAGGCGATATAGCAAACCTTTGTTTACTAAATATAACCTCACCACAAATGTAACAAAAATTGTCGGGATTTAGACATTTTCGAGACATCTCTAGTATATAAGGCTCTTATCTGTCCGCGAGAATCTCCGAGAATTTGCTGACTTTGAGAGAGCATTGTCAAGAATATATCTTTAGCACTAAAACACAATATTTTTAACATTTGTTGCCAACTAACTAACTAACTAAATAAATAAATATGAACATTATCAAGTTCAATGAAGGTAGAATCATTAAATTCGGAAAATATCAGGTATCGTGAAAAGTTAAACTAATAAATGACTTTTACTTATCAACTCTTATTCAGCATGGGTAGACAAGCAGAAATTAATTCAAATTATTTCGAATACTTTTCCACTGTAGACGAGTGTAATTTGTCTCATATCACGGGGGATTTTGTTCCCTATTGAAATGATATTAAATGGGAAGAATTTTTCTCTCCATCTAGAAACAATATATGGAGGATTTATGGTAAGATAATTGGATTTTCTTACGTTTGGAGAACTGCTCATCCATTGACAGAAAAATGAGCAGGATGTGTAGGTATTTGAATAGCTTTAATCAGTTCTTTCAATTTCATGTAAATCGCAAAGGAAGGAAAGGTTGGAAGATTTGTTTCAGTAGCGATTTGAGTAATTGACTGATACAAGGGAAGATTTAAGGCCATACGAATAATACTGTTGTACGCTACTTTCAACTTTTCCTGCTAAGCTCTATGGGGTTTCTCGCAAAGGATCAAACCATTTAATATTTGGTAGAAATTTGACCTTTAATATATTAACCATCTCTTTTTTTTTTTTTTTTTTTTTTTTTTACTTAGTGTTGAACGTAATCTTTTCACAAGATATTTAAGTTTACTACTTTCACAAATAATTTCTTCTATATGCAGCACAAATTTTAACTTATTATCAAAATAGACCCGTAAGATTTTTTGGGTCCGAACTGGAATAGATGGATCTTTATCAATAATAGAATTTTGGGGGGAGGCCGTGGCCTGGTGGGCTTTCACTGAAACACAACTTCTGTAAAGTTAAGCAACATCAGGCACGGCTAGTCACTGGATGGGTGACCATCCGTGATCCACGATCTTCACCCCCCCCCACCCGGCTGCTGTGACCATCATACAGCAGTCGTTAATCCAGGTTCATCCAGGGACCCAACTCGTCGGCTTCTAGCCATACAGGCCCTGGATGGGCGTATTGGATTATCTGTACTAATAAAAAAAAAATTAATTGAGCTGTCTTGTCTACGTTGATTTTCATATTTCTTTTTTCAAACCAATCACAGATAAGGTCTGTCATGTCTCGGATCTTATTTGATCATTTGGTATTCATCCATTAAGATTTTGTCAAGATCAAGTCATCAACGAACAACATCAAATAAAACGTTGCTAATCGCTGAACCTTGTGGAATTCCACGATTTGATGGATAGTAATAAGTGTGATTGTTCATAAATAATTTATTATATCTCATATTAAAAAGATCATACAATAATTCACGTGATCGGCCTGCGATACCTAAAAAACGTAATTCGGCAAAAAGTTGAGTTCTGGGGACTGTGTTGAACACCTTAGCAATGTCAAAGGTGACGATGACTAAATGGTGGCCTTTATCGAGTGCCTCAATAGTCTCTAACATTATCATAAGAAGTAAGTCTTGAACTGATGTTTTAGGGGCGTCACCCATATTAGTTGGCTGGAAACACTTTCCAGAGGTACTCCTTCATAGGATTACAGGGCCGTAGCCAGGACATTATCTTGGGGGGGGGGGTCGATTTTCAAAAATTCTGGACCTTTTTTCAAAAATTACACGGCGCCATACCTTTTTCCATAATGGGGGGGTCGCCGACCCCCCCCCCCCCCTGGCTACGGGCCTGGATTAAATAGTTTTTTCGATGATTTTATACACAGTCGGAAGAATAGAAATCGGTCTGTAGTTCTTTAATAATAATCTGTCGCCTGTTGGTCGTGTAAGTGCTTGTTTGAGTATAGAGGGAAAATGTCCTGTTTCCCAAATTTTATATATTAAAACGGCCAAAAGGTTATTTCCTTGGTGTCTCCATTTCTTAAGTGTCACATTATTTAAAATTCTATCATTAGGATTGAATTTATATTTGATGTTTTTATTTACCCAATACATATAAGGTAAATTTGTTGGTAGTTTCCAATCAACTTCAGGTTCAGTCGGGAAGTGAACAATTGGTTCTTTGATTTTTAGGTCCAAAGGATTATCAGTCCAGTTTAGGTATACAATCGCTTGTTCAGGTTTCAGTCCTTCCAATTATTTACAAATTTCCAGAGGTCAAACTCATTCTTAGTATTCATTACATAATGTCTTTTGGCATTTCTAATTTTCAGTTTATAGAGTTTGCTAAGAGCTTTTAATTCATTTAAGGCTTCTTTGTTTTTAGTTTCACAATAAGTCTTATAAATTATTTTCTTCTCTAACACTAGTTAAATCAGTATTCCACCAAGGAGATTTCTGGTGAGGAGTACATATCTGCTTCTTCAATCCCGCTTGAATTAAAGGTTCGTATATAATCTGATTTAAGTTTTGAAACATCGTGTTAATGTTATCTGATTCAAAATACGAAGACCAATCATGAATGTTAATCGAGTATTTAAACATATCCCAGTTCACAGCATGAAACGCGTATTTTAATGATTTATATGAACGGTTCTTCATTTGGATATCATTATTGTTGGGATTCAAAGAAGCAACGATAGCCTGTGGATGTCCATTTTCAAATTAAAAACAGACCAAGATGCTGGTATAAAAATTTGGTCGATAAGGGTATTAGACTTATTAGGAATGTGCGTTGGACTCTCAATAATCGGGGCCCAATTAATTTGGTCGAAATAAAGACCATTTGAGGCATTTCATCAACATTGGTTCAAATATTTTTTATTTTAGTTTTCGGCTTCTCAGACATGAAAGAATAAGGTGGTATAGTTTTTTGTTCAGTTGGCCTCTCCTAATCGTATAAAATAAAGGCTGAAAGTAAAGCGTTCAACTTATAAGAGCGGTAGAGCAAAAATTTCAATCCGTAACCCCTCAATTGTTCTAATTATTGAGTTGAAAGTCTTGTAGGTAATAATGGTCTTCTTTGTTTCTACAAGAACTTAATCACTCAATAATTTGCACAACAATTGGGGAACTTATTTAAATCTTTTATTATTAATCATTATTATTATAGAAGAAATTTAATAACTTCGTTGGGAATATTAGTCCTACTTAAATATATGGAATTACGCTAATCTCTTCGAGCAGTTTAATACTTACACGAAACCTTAATTTAGAAATTAATTTGAAAGGCTTGCACGTTTAATCTTTAAAATGTTTACTTTCTAGTTTATCGACTTCCATGTGGCAAGAACTGGCGGATCTGGTCGCTGGTGTTACTTTTCCCGTTCGTGGCTCTGGATTCGTCAGCATGGATGGAATGAAGCCATCTTATACAAAAGATTAGTATCGATTATCATGTCTCCCTTACCCTTTCTTAGGTCAAGAGCCATGTTTTCCACTGCGGACAACAAAATTACGGTTGACACTCAAACACTTAGCGATAGAGAAACCGTAATGCCCCGTCCTCATCCCCATCACACACAAAAATACAATTCAACACATTGTGGAAATATGGCTCTAAATCTTGACTCAATTGTATCATTACTGTAGTTGGGGATAGTTTAGCTTAACTTTAAGAAAACACAGACGACCACAAAATAATTTTAGTTCTTCTTTATGATGAGTGGGTGGTTAACTTTTAATTTCTGTAATTGGGAGTTTGAAAATTTTAGATTTTAAGATTTTGATATGTTTTCAGCTGAGGAATCCAGTTGAGGAAATTTAAATTGCTTAGATTTTGCATTTGAAATTTAACTTATGTAAATACAAAATTTTAAAATGAACATTTTTAATTTGCAAATTATTTTTTTTAAATTCGATTTCTTAGTTTAGCAAAAGAGTTTAATATATTTAATTAAAATTTATCTTAGTTTCCAATTAACTGCAAGACCTTTCTTTGTTCATCAAGTTAAATTAGCATAGAGATTTAAAATTGATTAGAACTTCCTAGCGATAAATTAGCAAAAAAATACTTGAATGCACTAAGTGGGTTGCGAGTTACGAATTTGGAGAGACGATTGTGGCGAATGTGGATTTGTGTTGTGATGACAACTTAACAGAAGAGGAACTACGATGGAATGGGTATCTGGTTGGTTTTTAGGGAAAATGGTAAAAATTTAGCTCTAAGAACAACGTCATCCAGGCAGATACTCCAACGAGGGACTCTTAAGGTGGACTAGTTAAGTTTTGGGGCTATTTGTGGTTGTCTGTGCTGTGATTACCAAAATTACTAAACTGCATTTGAAACTTAGCTGAACTAGATTGTGGGTTGATTAAAAGAAAAATTAAATCTTAAATATTTTGGGATAATTCTCGTGCAACCCCCATGAAATTTTAGATTTTGTCAAGGAATGATGATTTTTAAATGTTTGCAATACTGAGGGAATGGGGCCTCTTAACGATTTGTTGTCTGGTAATCGCAAAAATTAGAATGTAGTAGCTAATTTGAATTTAGGCAGAGAAAGACGGACCACTTTCTCTCCACGTGGGACCCTCAGTAGTCCGAAGAGGACAGCAACGCACAAAGATAAGTTTACCTTAAAGGACAGGGAAAGATTTCGCTATCCCTTTATATGGAAAGTGGGTGTCGAAGCCTTTCAGGGGTGTCTTGGTAACTTTTCAGGTGCAGAAGACAACTTTTCGCCTGCTGAAGACGACGATACTAATACATAAACACACACAATCACATGCACTTTATTTTAAGTTCTAGGTTTAAGTTTTAGGTTTAAGTAATGTTATACTCGAATTTAAACACTTATGAACTTCCCCCCTGTCCCCATAACTTTTAAAATGATATACATTCTGAAAATATTCATTTAACTAAATATTCTTTAAATTTTAGCGGTTGCTGTCTGTCTCGTTGATGAGGCAACCGGAGCGGACAGCAAACACAGAGTAATAACACTTAGCTATTACTGTCTAGAAACTATGGCTCGGTGATGAGAGAACCATGTCAAGGCAGTAAACACAGGTCCACAACACTCTGTAGACGCGTCCACTAACGTGATCTACTGTGCTCCCTTGATGTTGGTGTGGATCCATAATATGGTTTGGTTTCATTCCAACAGCCCTTGCACCATGCCTTCTACACTCAGACGGTGTGCATTCTGCTGCATACAGGTGCTGACCCTCCTGTCTGTCTCGAATCCGGCTGGTCTAGCAAATCAAATTCTGATGTTGGACTTCTACGCAAAGACAGGTCATCGATCCAACTGTCACTGAACGGTGGCCAACCTGTAAAAAAAAATGGTTAGGGTTGTTAGGTTTATAAATGTCAGTTACTAACTTGTTTCTTTCTCATGGTGCAAGGCAAGGGTTACACACACTTGTAAAGTAATTACCTACCAACTCGTAAGTGTTGGTATGAGCGTTTCTTAGTTTGTAAACATTGTGCGTACAGTTTGGTTCCTGCGTGTAAAGGGAAGCTTGCTGTCCGGCAATCTGTGTATTGTAAATTTTAAAGTTCTGTGTTGATAGATTATAAGGCTCGTCACGGTACGTAATAGAATACTTAAGTTACATAAGTTAATGTTTAAGTATTTTTAGGACTAATTTTAATTTTTTTTAATTAAATAAATTCTAATATATTTTAACATTGAATTTTACAATTTAAAAAATCGACTTTGGATGAATCTAATTTTGAAGTTCTATTCTGTGTTCCTGTGGGAGCATTTATACGTCCAAATGCATGCCTAAACACAAACCGTGCGGTTTAATCTGTTGCTTATGCATAAAGAAAACGTGACTTTCCCCACAAAATAGTGATTTTTTCATTTGCTGAAGTTAATTTGAGTTTTACATTGAGGCTAATCTTAGCGAGATGGTTTATTTGTATTTTAACTTACAAGAAGCTACTAGAGACATTTGCCTAATTTTGTTTAATATTTAATGAACTTGATTAATTGGATCACGTTTTCTTTATGCGGCATCGGAACATCAAAATTAATATTTCTTTTTCTTTATTTTTTTTTGTTTAATCTTAGAGGAAGCAACCCAAAAATAGAAGAAAAAGATAGTAAGATCAGTCTCTTAATCAAAGATAGAAGACACATTTGCTTGATTGTAAGTACATGCATTTTATTTATACAGCGCGGAAAATTTTTACAAGCCATTGCTATTAAGAATAGTGAGTATTAATTTATAAAGATTTATTCTATCTTTAAATTTTAATGAATCAAGTTACAGGAATCGGGATAATTGAATGAAACATAAAGTTTGTTTGCTAAGATTTCGTTACATTCAAGATTTCTTTTATGATTTCGTTATATTTGATTTTTTTTCTTTTAAACATGCAATATTTTTCAGGTTCGACAACGAAACTGTTATTTTGTTTATTTTGAAATCTTTAAGGAGATGAACGGAGTGCCAAACAACTGGTCATCTTTCAAATAAGGCGCTTCTGTGGGAGCATGTTGGCATTTGAAATGCTGTCGAAGCAAATAATTCATCCCATCAAGGAATCTATCTGGAATACTTCTCAAAGGTAGAGATAAAATGTTTGCAGACGATTGCTAAGCATTGCTAGGAAATATACATTTAATATTTTTTTTTACCGAGTTTATTTCACCGATGTTCATCGTTACTGATTCTTTTATGATTCCTTTATGTTTGGTTTATCATGAGTTAATCAGTGAAATTATTATGCTTGATTCTAAATCAAGAAAATTTTGTCTGTTTAGAAATATTTTGCAGTTATTATATGCAAGGCCTCGGAAGCTATTCAACATCACCATCATCCGTAATGCAGATACGCCGGATGAAATCCAAATATTGCACTGAAAATGAGGTAAACATGTGTTTTTTCCGATAAGTTTAATCTTAGAAATAAGTGTTGTTTTTTGACTACTTGTTTAAAATCCTTAGGCTTACTTGTCGGACGATCGCTTTCGATCTCGCAATATCATATCGCTTTGTTTGAAGTTTAACGATGTAGCTCAGTTAAGGCTTGTCATTTGGCCGAAATTCTCAGATGAACCAGTTCACATTTCAAGTCTCGGTTAGTTTCATTTGAACATGCAGAATTTTGTGAACCTTATTCAGCATTAAAAACTTTATAAATTTACTCTTTCACTTTAGTAAGAGTAAGGAATTCATTTTACAGGATGTAATTTTAAATTTTATGTAATTTCATCGACCAATCTATTCTTACCTCCCTTAATGTTTTAATTGCTAATTTTTAAATTTATTAACCAGTTTCTTTTGGAAATCAGTGGCACTGTACTGGGTTATGTAAAACTGTTGCAATTCATTTCGGGTTAATATTGGATTAATTAGAAAATAGTGAATTTGCTAATCAAAGTATGACTTGGGAATAAATTATACTGTAATCGTTAATCGAGTTTAAAAATGTATCTACGCAAGTAATTCTGCAGCATGATTGTTACGGAATGGAATTTTTACGAGGAGTGTTTGCTTTTTTTTTATTAGACGATTAAACAATTAGCTGGTTAGCTGTACTCTAAACTTAATGTTTTGAGCTATTTAGTATAATGGGGTTTAATATTTAACGATCTACCCTCGACTTTAGCTCCTCTATCCTCGATCCTTTAAGCCGATGACGCAACTCTACTTTACGCTGACTTTACTCTTTCCGCGATTCAACACTCGTTTAATACTGTACTTAACAAATTATTAAGTTGGAACAGCCAAAATCACCTCCAATTAAATCTTGAGAAAACCACTTATATAATCTTCCACCAACGTAACAAAAAGCTTGACTTAGTTAATTTTACCTTACGCTATAATACAAAGGAAATCATTCCTACTAAATCTTATAAATTACTTGGAATTCATCTTTCTTATAATCTTTCCTGGGATGCCCATATCAATGACTTATCTTCTACTTTAAACTACCGGCTCGGTCTTTTCTCACGGCTTCATTTTCTGCCTAAAAACATTCTGCTGCTATTCTATTTTGCTCTCATTCAATCATCACTTATTTACGGCCTTGAATTTTGGGGTAGTACCACCAAAACAAACTTAAAACTTCAATCATCATCGTATTCAGAAATGGTTTGTCAGAATTTTGTTCAAACTAAAAAAATCCGACCCCGTCTCCCATACTCTTTCCCTCAGCAGGCATTATGCCCATCTTTCAATTGCACTCTTATTATCTTGCGCTTTTCATCTTTAAAGCCTTAAATAACAAGCTCGTTTCTTCTCTTCCCCTTGACTACTTCAACTCTAAATCGTTAGGACCTTATAATTTACGGAATAATGACTCTCTCACTTTCCCTCTGATTAAACGCTCTTACCAACTTAAGAGCGTTACTAATGCAGGAATCAGACTGTGGAATAATCTAACAATCGAAATACGCTCTTCACCTTCCTTATCCATTTTCAAAAGCAGACTGAAGAAATATTTCTCTAATTTCTCCTACAATCCCTTTTAATCTATCGCTTTCATTTATGCTGATTGTTTTTCTTATTTTTTTTAAAATTTATTTCTCATTTTCCCTCCATCCAGGGACCTAACTTGTCGGCCTTCGGCCTTTCTGACCCTGGTTGACTGGATTCTGTAATTATTCTTAATTAAATGAAATGAAAATGAAATTTGTATTTTCTTCATGGAATCGCTTGTGGAAACTGCCAATTCATATTCGAGTGAGACCATTGAGGAAGAGATGCCTATATCTGGTTACCTAAAAACTCGTCACCTTTGTCTCATCAAGATCTGAAATTGTGGCCCTCATTGCAGAACTCAGTGATGAACACTCCTCGTATTATTTTCAGCACGGTTTCCACGTTTAGTAGCAAGTACCCATAACAAAGTGGTACATTCTCAGAGATAAACCTATCAGCGACCAGCTGCCTGAAATTTGCATGTCTACGATGATATTTAAAAGCGTTTGAACACAAGCGAAGATAGTCATGACTTCATACCAATTACTTGTGATAATGCATTTCGAGTTTAGGTTGAATCATACTGCTTCCAACGCCTCTCAAAACATCAATAAGGTATTCGGTGTAGGCACCATAAACGAACGTACTGTGGGTGTGACGAAGCTGGCAAATGAGCCACGCCGCAGACCGCCCACCGTGTTGAATGACGCTGATCTGAAGCGATCTGTGGAAGAGGATCCATCAAAAACTGTTCGGGACCTCGCAGGGGATTATGCTGTATCAGCGTTGACTGTCAGTAGATCGGCAAGGTGAAAAAGCAGGACAAATGGGTCCCACATGAACTTACGGAAAGACAAAAAGAGCGTCGGTTGGAGGTGTGTACGGAATTGCTTTTGTGCAAAGAAAAAGCGGGGATTCTTGATCGCATCGTCACCTGCGACGAGAAATGGCTCCTATATGACAATAGGAAACGGTCAGCACAGTGGCTGGATGCTGAAGAACCCCGCGATAGTTCCCTAAACGCCCGTTGCAGCCCAGGAAGCTCATGGTTACAGCTTAGTGGAACATCCGTGGTGTAGTGCATTACAGCTTACTGCAGCAGCAGGGGGAGACGATCAGCGCTGCGACCTGCAGTCGTGAACTGCATCGTATACACACAAAACTGTGTCAGCAATAACCTGCACTTGTGGATCGCAAATGCGTCCTTCTGCTGCATGACAACGCGCGTCCGCATGCTGCACGAACGACCGTGCAGGCGCTATAGGCTCTGGGCTACGAGATGCTTCCACATCCTCCCGTACTCACCGGACCTCTCCCTTACCGACTACCATCTTTTCCAGAGCCTGGGCTATTTTCTCCGGAGGAAAACATTCCTAACCCAAGCAGATGTCGAAAACGCATCCCGGGAGTTTGAGTTCCGTGACCATGGATTCTATCGGAGAGGGCTCGAGAAGCTGTCAAATCGTTGGCAACAATGTTTGGATTGCAATGGGGGTTATTTCGAATAGCACATGTGAAGGTGTCCTTTCTAGAGGGCCATTAAAGATGACCTCTGCAATCCGACATTTGATATGCAACGGCCTGATAAAAAGTTCGGTTTTTATCAGAAATGTTCTTAGACAATGTCTAAAAGCATGATGGCCATACGCCATTCCTACTCAGATCTATTAAATAATTCAATAGTGAATATCGAGACTAAATCGAAGAGTATTTCACAATTACTCTTTTTTATCAAACCCGTTGCAAGTCTATTAAATTGAAATTTTGCTTCGTTTTCTTAAATCTTATTACCAATAAAAGGCATTCCTGTTTCAATAATTCACTAAAATATTTTATTTGCCGTACTCGAGATAAAATTGCTGGAAGCAAAACACAATGCGTTTAATGTTTTTATAGTAAAGATCCGGTATGTATGGAATTATTTTTATAGCAATTAATGGGGCTTCAAATGAGTAGTAATTATATACTTCAATAACTGGAGAAGGATTGTTTGTGAAAGAAAATACTTGGGGAAATTTAGTTCAAATAATGAAGAGCATCAGTAATACAGGGTCTTTATAATTAAAGTTCCATTTTGACATGGTCATAAAAAAAAAACTACTGGACCAAAAGCTATAATACTTGGTTTTATTATACAAGAGGGCATGGGAAGTTCATACCCACCAAAAAAAAAAAAAAAAAAGTTCAAAAGGTCACCACCAGCATGGAATGGCGCTCTATGCAATATTCGTATACGAAATTAGACACAGTAATCCGGTGTAACCTGCTTTCAGTAAATGGTGGCCACATTCAACATGTAACTAATTTTAGTAACGATTAAAGACTTGTTAACCTGTGTCTTCGTGTCTAATTTCGTATACGAATATTGCATAGAGCGCCATTCCATGCTGGTGGTGACCTTTTGAACTAAATGTTTTTTGGTGGGTATTAACTTCCCATGCCCTCTTGTATAATATAACCAAGTATTATACCTCTTGATCCAGTAGTTTTTTTATGGCCATGTCAATATGGAACTTTAATTATAAAGACCCTGTAAATGCAGATTCATAGCTTTATTGGAATTTAACTTTAAATTAAAATGATTTAATCAGTTCATGAATATTGATGGAGACAGTCAAAATGTGGAGCAATTTCGGAAAAAATAGTTTTACCTTTAATAATAACATGCCTCTAAACTTTATAAAGAAAACTCCTGAGTGCTACTGCTGGTAGCCTACTAGCCCTCACTTATGGAGTAGAAACATTGTCATTAAACAGCAGTGTGTAGAGAGAGTAGTTTACTGGTAGCCTGTTAACACTTTAATATGAGGCACCCTCTACTAGTAAAGAGACAGATATACACTTTCTCTTTTTCACATGGGACGCTGGATTAGCCCCTTTCTAGCAAATCTCTACATCAGAAATTTAGAATAAAGCTTCCCACATTTTTTCAAACCAGAAAATAAGTTCCGTTTGGTAATACAAAAAAAGTAAGTACTAACTCAGAAAAGTTTATTGTGAAAAGTCTTTATACCTTGAACTATTTTTCTACATATCTTCCACCATTTTGATATGGC
>JAHWFO010059370.1:1220220-1237594 GCA_023313115.1 Rhysida immarginata
TAACACAGAAAAAACCAATGTTCGTAATTTTTTGGGACGGACTGTATGTAGTCGTATAATTGTATGGATTAATTAATATTCGCAGGAAATATTAGTTCGTTCTTAAAGTCAATAGAGATTCAACTGTGAAGGTTTGAGATTTTAAATGCTTTCCTACTAACAAAGACCGTAGCTCATACGCTGGATAATAAAAAAGAAACTATAAATTAGTATTACATAAAAAATTAAAGAATGCTGAAATGAAAAATTTATACATTTGAAAAATATTGCATTTAACTTTTAATTCTCCGATTCTTTCTAAAATAGAATTCATAAAAGATTAGATGAATTTGTTTATTTCACTTTGGAACTGAATCCTCAGAAAAAGACAAGTAAATACAATATACAGAGCGTTTAAAAATTCGTTGGACAAACTTCGTATATAGATTTTATAATAAATATTCGAAGCAGTTTTGAGTAAATACAGATTTTTACATTGAAGCAACTTTGTATTAATGCGCGCCTTATCATTCTTCTAACAATAAAAGTCCCAGTTTTTCTCGAACGTCGGTCTAAACTTGTAGATATTTGGTGGTTTGGGATATGTCTCTTAGGACACCGCGTTTCCATTAGCAGCCCCATGTGCAAATCAGTCACCTCAGCATTTGTTAAACCCGCCATTGGTAAAAATAACTGGACAACACTTGATGAGACATTACCAGCCGCCGCCGATCAAAGTCCAGTCAATTACAATGCTTCAAAGAGATGACGTCATTGCGTAATTCCACAAAGTTCCTACTTTAAAGCGAAATCACTCTTACACGAGTCATGCTTGACATATTTATAACCTGGATGGGTTATGGTTATTATTATTATTCAAATACTTAGGCCTCTCCTGGAACGATCATATCAATGTCCTGCTGAAAACCCTTTCATTGAAACTGGGTATGATATTCCGTCTCCACTTCCTCCCTCCAAATATCCTCCTCTTGCTATATTACGCGTTAGTTCACTCTAGACTATGTTATGGTATCCAATTTTGGGGCGCATCTACAGACATTAATTTAGTTCGTTTATTTCGCTTACAAAAATGGTTCCTTAGAATACTACTTAGACTTCGCAAGCCCTCTCCCGTCTCTCACCTCCTCAACTCTTATCAGATTGCTACAATATATCAACTTTACGTAGTTCAATTAGTAGCATTCGTCTACAAAATTATTAACGGAAACCTAATTCTTACTACCCCGCTAATCCTGGTTCCCCAACATCAAATGCACTCCTACCCCACCCGTAACTCCCTCCCTTTTAGAACTGCTTTTACAAAAACTAACTATCAGCGCCGTTGTGTTTCCTACAATGGAGTTAGATGGTGGTCTCTTCTCCCTGATAGCCTTCGCTCTCCCATGTCTTTCTCTACCTTTAAGAAGGAACTGAAAAAATATGTCTTCTGTACACACATATCAGGCCTTTCTAAATCTTGTTGGATAACGTTCAACTTTTACTTTTACTTTTATTGTTTATAAGTAATTTATTGAATCTGTTTAAATTTTATAGTGAATTTTATACTCATAAATAGTGGTAGACACTCATTTGTAATTTCAAATTAGTGCGAATTTTCTTTAAATGTAAAAAAACAAAACAAAACTATATAACTAATACGCTTTTTCTATATAATCCCTCTCGGGGACCTAACATGTCGGCCTTCAGCCATACAGGCCCCGACTAGGATACATTTTATTATGTCCTTTTTTTTTCAATAAATAAATAAATAAATAAATAAATAAATAAAATTATTATTTGGGGAAACCAAGCTCTGGTCAAGTTCGGAAGCCAAGTCCCAGAGGCGGACCAAAGAGAGGGTCAAGTCCAAGGGACTCAAATGCAAGGAAGGGAAAAAATTACGTGCTCGTGATGTTTGGGTGTAGGAATTTCCTTACTATGCGACAAGTGTTTAGGATTGTGGTTTTCTGTAAGGTTTATTTTAAGTGAGAGTTATAATTCAGTGTTGATAGGCTTTTGTGCAATGAGTGTGGAATAACCCTAGTGGCAGAAAGAACGCTAGGAACAATGCGTACTCTGGTAACTCCCCAAAGGCGTTTTATTTCATGTGCAAGATCCGTATATTTAGTGATTTTGTCAGTGTATATGTCCGTGTATAAATTGTGTATATTGGGGATGGAGATATCAATTATGTAGATCACTTTGTTTTGCTTATCTATTAGTGAAATGAATGGTCTGTTGAGGGATATTGTTATAACTCTATCAAAATATGGCGTGATTATAGTTCTATCAAAATATAAGTTTGTTTGATGTTCTCAGTAGAATGTTTGATAATGTTTTCTGTAGCTTTAATTGTTAATAACCTGGTCTTGTATGGCAATCATGGTTCCTTCAGTTTATCCAAAGAGACTCCCATCACTCAACCAAAAGTTCGACGCATTTTTGTCGATGTGCGGTTTGAGGTCAGAAGGATGTCTACCGTGGAATTGCTTTCCGAGCCATGATTGAAGTTTAGTGCACGTTGTACGATCGTTATGGGTTTTTCTGCACGCTGTTCAGATTCAAAGGCGTGTTTTTTGTATCAGCTACGCAGATTGCTTTGTGTAATGGTGATATGTATTGTTTAGAGTACAAGAAGTATCTGAGTGACTGAGTCTGTTTGTGGTGTAGATGTATTATATCAATAAGACCTGTTTCCCTCTGAATCAGGCAGGGTGAATAGATAATGATTTGTGCTTTGTAAGCAATTTACGTCGTTTCCTTTCATGTCCCTCAAGATCTGTTTGTGTCCACCGTAGGAGTAGGAGAGTATTGGGGTGGCATAAGTATTGATGGCCTTGATTAAATTTGTGGAATATTATTATTATTATTATTATTAAATAATAAATAAATAAATAAATAAATAAATAAATAAATAAAATTCATCACTAAAAGCAGTGGTTTCGATACGAGTTTCTCCTATCTCGTTTGCATTTTGTCTGGACAAACTCTAAAAATCAAGACCCGACCTTTTTTTCTCTTGACATTGAGGAGTGCACAAAAACAAATTCAAACACAAGCGATTGATTCTTCCTTCTCCGAGAAACTTTTTCCAAAATGATTATCCATTCATAATACTTCGACTTTCTTTTCTTCTCTTTCCCTTTTTTTCTTTTTTTATTATTTTTCTTTTTTTTTTAGGTCTTTAGAACCAAGTCGTCTTAGTTTTTTTAGAGGGGAAAACAGCAAGGGAAAAAAAGACGAGAGAATAACTTGAGAGAAAGGGGAAAAAAGTGCAAGTTTTCGACCGGGTGGGAGATGAAAGGGACTCAGAAAAAAGGAACCAGACCTGAATCCAGACCAATATAACAATTCAAGAATCTCCTCGAGTTGTCTCAAGATCTCTCTCTCATTTTGAAAGTGCGTTGTACGAAGGGGAATAGAAAAAAAAAGTTCATCTGAAGAGACTAGACGGCGATTGCTTGACCAATGTTTGATGAAAAAACATAGTGAGAAGGAATAAAAAGGTACAAAAATTAAAAAAAAATCACTTTAAATATAGAACTTAACCTTTAAGAAAACACTATCGTCTGGAAGGCGACAGAAATTTAATCAGAGCACCAAACTTCAAAATGTTGGTGCAAATGCTTTTGAGTTTAAAATTATTTATTTATTTATTTATTCGTTTTATAAAAACTGCTCAAAAGTGCTTAATCAGTCAGTTGTCTATTCATGAGATAATGTGAGGCTTGTAAGTTAATGAGATTGACACTCCCAAACATTAAGACGTTGTTAATAAGGAATTACATTCTAATATTATTTGACATTAGACTATTATAATGAAAATAATTTAGAATCGTTGATTTTAAAGTTTCAGGAGGTTATAGTTTAAACTTATAAAGTACTTCACTTTACAGCGGAAGTTGTAAACAGGTGGGCCTCCTCGCTTTAACGAAGGCGTAGAAAGAGGCAGGCTAAAAGACCATCATTATTGGGCCATCACAGTCAAGAGATATAAATTAACTTTTATATAAATTAACTTGTGATGATATGGTCACTAAAGAATACTCTTGATTCTCTTCGTATACAGGGTGTCCCGTAATGAGTGAAAGAAAATTTGGTAAATGGTAGCATGGGTAATCCTAAGAAAAGAAGTTCGTATGAACATAGGTCTGAATTTGAACGGTAACTGATATGAACAGAATAAAATGCCCCCTCGAACGAGTAGTTTTCAACTTACGCATTCAACATCGTAACACATGCTCAGATGTGAGTACTAATCAGCACGTGTTACGATGTTGAATGGATCATCGGAACTATTCGTTGGAATTCGATCAAATTTTAAAGGTATACACGCAGTAAGTTTCCTATTCCCCCAAATTTCATCATCGTCCCAGACAATGTGTTTCAGTACACAATTCAGCATAGCCTTCTGCACACAAAAATGAAGCTAACCCTAATTTTAACGTTTTTAGCATTTATGGTTTAAAAAATAAGATTCACGTCCGCAAAATCCAAACCGCGGATTTTCTCGTTTTTACATAAAACCGTGGTTTACAATCCAGCCTCGTTCCAAGATTCTGGTCGCGCATTCGCGCACTTACAGCTGCCATTACTTTAAGGACTGTAAGCAGAGTAATGCGAAAGTGCTCTGTTCCCATTGTGGTATGTACATAATACCTGACATTAGTTTTTTTACATTTTTTTTCTAAATGTTTGCCAGCCAGTGAGCCGTAATAGATTTGTCAAACCGATTAAAACCAACTGAAAAACCGCCTAAAAACGGCACTTCAAAATCGAACCCGAAAAACAAACCCAAAGCTCCATAACCCGGAAACGGATGCCGTTAATATCTTTTTTTTTAAATAGGAAATCTAATAAAAATTACGTTACAGTAAAAATTCAGGAGAATATCGACTTTTATTAATCATGGTCGAAAATCGTCCTTGGGGCACTCCCCAAGAATAAAGGATCATGTAGTGACGTTTCAATGACGGAGCTTATTTCAGACAATCCATAGCTCGACTAATTCTCGGTGATCACTTGGACCCACAAATCATGCAAGAACCACAGTTTTTTCCAGTTAAGTGAAAGTGCCATTGTAATGCAGAATTATAAAACTCAGTAAACACATGAATATTACCAGCAGTTTTTTTTTTATTCGCATGTACAGCGGCACGTGATTGAACCAATTCAGTGGAACGTGCGCCTTTGTTTTGTTTAGTTGGTTCCCTCGTCTGTTTTCTTTTGCGACTCCTTAATAAGATAAAGCGTTTAATAAAGATTTAACCAGCTTACTCGATAAACAGGCGAAATTGGCGAGCTATTAAATCAATATTAATAGTGAGGAAGGGAGGAAAGAGAAAAGCTTCAAATCCCTTTCATCTAATCCTGGACACGTTTTTTCGACTCGTGTCTTTTAAGGGTTAGGAACGTTCGTGGCCACGCTGCATCCATACATAGCGGCCGCCCGCCCTCCTCTCTCAACTCGTTGTTTTTCGTATGATGTCATCAGCCGTGGGAGAGAGAAAGGAGATTACATGAGAACGTGCGGTCATCTCGAGTGGATTAACAACGGATTTAAGGGGCGATTAATGACCGCCTTGTTTAGAATGAACCTCATCGTCATTACTTGTCCATTATTGCTGCACGCGGACGGTTTTTTATTCTTTTTATCGGCCATTCATGACGGGTGGCTCACACTGATTCTGGAGTTTATCAAAAATATTCTCCAGTAAAAAATTAAACAAGGCAATGAAAACAAACAGTGAGTCAAACGTGGGAAAGACGATCTCGTTCTCTTTCTCTTTAGCACGGTCCATTTAATAATGTTCTCTTCAATGTATTCATTAATATTCGTTCCAAAAATTAATTTACCTCGAAACGTATACAATCTTATTCAAAATATATAACTCTTTGCTCGATTAGCCTATTTGTCGTCCTCCCCAATTTTGCTTAATTTTTTTCCCACAATATTTCTACTGGAAGACATTTTAGTAGACTGTAATTAATATCGAATTATCAATAAGTAGATATAATGTAAGTTACGAATAACCTGATGTTGATATACTAAATTAACATCGGCAAAAATTAAATTCTACGAAAGGAAAAGTAAGTTACAAATGGATATAGAAATGAAAGAAATACGAGTACTGATTTGAAAACTACTTTTATTTCTCCGCATAATCTCCCTGTCCATTGAGGCACTTGTTCCATCGTTTCACAAGCCCTTCAAATCCAGTAAAATAAAATTCTTTGGGCTGATGCCTGAACCGGGCGGTGACTCCCCTTTATGCAGCTTCATCGTCGCTTCGATTAAGACGACCGAACAGCTTCATCGTAGGGAAAGTGTTTAAGAGGGCCGAAATGGAAGTACCTTGGAGCAAGGTCAGGGTTATACCGAGGATGCTCGAGGACTTTCCACTTGAACTTCCTCAGCATCTCAGTTGTCTTGTTGGCAGTAAGATGATGTTCAGTCTTCTGGGATTACGAGAGCATACTGCTTATCATATAGCCTTGACATTGCTCCTCATGCGACTTCCATTTGTTCGATCCTCTTAAACATCTTGCAGCCGACGATGAAGCTGTACAGGGTGTTGCAAAAACATACAGGACAGTATCGCTGGTAGCCTATCCTCTCGCTTCAGGGGCCGCTTCATAAAATAATTGGGAAATTTTATTTTGTTAACCCATTTATGCCGAAATTGGAAAAAATGGAAATTGAGACTACATATCTTAAATTTATATTCTGTAGCATGTAAAGACATAAAAAAAATAATTTACAAAGATAAAAAAATAATTCCATCTATGAACGACAACATATAATTTTAAATAAAATCCATGTTTGGAATCGCTAGGCAACGGGCCAGGAACTGACGTCACTTCTTAGTTTTCTTGTTAAGTGAATTAAAAGTTTAATTTTTAAGTTATCATGGAGCATGTTTAATTTTTAAGTATCATGAAATAATTGGCTATTTATTGGATTGCATTTTCATTCCATCGAAATTTTTATTATGAACTTTTCGGACCTTAATTTCAAAATTCACATTCTTCAAGACCTTCAAAATTCAAAATATTTCATCGTTATCATTTCATATTGTTATCTTTTAAACAAGTGGCGAGTCAATACAATGAAGTCCGTTTCTACGAGGTGTGAAAATTATTGCCAGAACAGTGGACTTGAGATCACTTGGACTGTTAGAAGCTTTGTTATTTAGTAATCTTTTAAATTTTATTAGTTTTAAGTTCCTTTTTAATTCTTGTAATTTTTTTATCTTTGTAAATTGTTATGTCTTTACATGATAGAGAATATAAATTTAAGATACGAAGTCTCAATTTTCATTTTTACCAATTTCGGCGTAAGTGGGTTAACAAAATAAAATTTCCAATTATCATTTTATGAAGCGGCCCCTGAAACGAGAGGATAGGCTACCCAGCTCTACTGTCCTGTAGATTTTTGCAACTCCCTGTATAAAGGGAAGTCCCGCCTGGTTCAGACAACAGTCCAAAGTATTTTATCGTATGTTTCATTTCTAAATCCATTTGTAACTTACTTACAGACTTCCCCTCATATTTTGGTAATTTTTATCAGTTGCCTAATAATCTTGAGAAATCAAGGAAATGGTTCAACACATTATAATTTTAGAGTCAATTTAGAGTATATTAAAGAAAAAAAAAACAACCAATTTTTGATTAGAATTTATTTTTGTTCAAATTTGTAGTTCAAATTTTTCTTCGAATAACTAGTTTCTTCCGCCCTCAAATTGTAAAAAACGGAATAAGTTCCTTTTTATATTCATAAAAGAGCACCTAAAACACGAATACTTGTTTGACTGCCGCTTTTATTATTTAATTAAACAGAATGCTGTTCGCGTTTGTTTACAATTTTAACAATTTATCAAAAGCAACAATTTAGCTACTGTATGTGTTGCATAATGGAGAAAAGTTATTCTTCTTTCCTTAGGAACGTTGATGCTTCACATCTTACTCGTACAAGCATATTCTCATACAAGATTAATGTATCCTCTCCAAGAAAGACTCCATAGCAGGGATATCCGATGAGCGAGGTGGAAATGGAATTATACGAGCACTTCAACCCGTTCCCTATCTCTAAGAAATTTTTGGGTCACTAGCGAATGGTACACTGCTTTGCAATGAATTGCCCCACCAACAAGGAGTTATCCGACCTTATCCATATTTAGTAGGGGGGGGGTTCGTCTACCTCCGACTAATAAACGATTAGATGCATGCTCACGGGACATGACCATTTGGGTTGATAAAGGGTGTCCGGGTGTCTATATAGGCTCATCAGTTGACACCTGTGCGAGACGTTCCATGCTGTAGGGAGGAAGCAACTGCCTCGTGAACGTACAGTACTGTAATCGCACAACGGTTTCAATGCCGCGACGACGACAACTACGACCGTTTACGCAATTAACGGATTTTGAACGAGATCGGATTATTGGCCTCTCCGAGGCTGGATGGTCACCAGACGGATTGCTGTCCATGTGTCGCGGGACGCACGGATGGTAGGCCGATGTTGGAGGCAATGGCGAGAGGAAGGCACACATGCCAGAAGACCAGGCTCTGGAGCCCGGAGAAGCACGTCAGCTCGTACCGATAGGCGGATACTGCGAACATCGCTAGCGGACAGAACCATCACCCTGCGGCAACTGCGCGACAACATCACTATTCTCGGTACTGCTCCAGTGTCAATAGCGACAAGAGCACGCCGGTTATACGCCGCGACAATGTCTGTCAGGCGTCCATTGTTGTCTTCCTTTGACACCTGAGCACCGCGCGATACGACTGCAATGGTGTCGTGAACGAGTAGGCTGCGAATGGAATGACGCCCGGTGGTCTTCAGCGACGAATCCCGCTTTTGTTTGGACACCGACGACAGGCGCGGAGGGGTGTGGCCCAGACCACTGGAACGTGCCAATGAACAATGCACAATGTATCGCCATCGTGGACCAACAACCGGGATCTTGGTCTGGGGTGCCATCGATACTAGAACGCCTTTAGTCACCATCCAAGGCACCCTGACAGCAGCACGGTACGTCAAATTCTGGAGCCCGTATTACTGCCCTGTCTGCACACCATACCTGGCGCAGTCTTTCAGCAAGATAACGCCAGACTGCACACGGCAAACATGAGCTTGGCATGTCTGCATGATCTCAATTGCCTGCCATGGCCCGCGAGGTCCCCAGACCTATCACCAATTGAGCACGTGTGGGACATGGTGGAACGTCGTTTACGATCACCCCGCAATCTCCAGCAGGTTCACCAGGCCTGGGCAGACATACACCAAGATGTCATTCGCCACCTGTATGATCACCTACACCTGCGGCTGGAATAATGCATCGCCGCCAGAGGTGGTGCCACAACAACCTGCTGATGCCGCTTTCCGTTGGGACACCCTGTATAAACGAGTTCACTTCTTTGCTCCATAACATAATAAAGGTGTGTTCAGATGTATCTCTTGCTGTATACGTACTTTTGGCTCATTCGGATAACTGCTTGTGGGTGGGGCAATTTCATTGCAAAGCAGTGTATTTCTCCCCCAGCCCCCACAGATAGTCCTGAAATTTTTCTGAATCTGCATATATGGGCTTGTATATACATTGTGCTTTTTTAAGAGGCATCAATTAAAACTTTGAAATACACTCTTTATTATACAACAAATTATGCAGTTACATACTTGTTAATATGAAGTAACAATATAATACATTTTTTAAAATTAAATACGAATTATGTGGACGCGAATATTATGACCAGTGCCTTTTTAATAATGCCAGCTCTAACATTAAATAAATCATTTTCTTATTAATTAATCCTCTACAAATTGAATAAATAAATTAAAATATTTTGGTACAAATAAAACTAAAATAATCACCAAAAGATTAAAAAATTTTTTTTATTAAATTTGTAGAGGATTAATTAATAGAAAATGAATTCGAATATTTAATGGTAAACATCAACCTCTAAAGCACTTTTTACATTAAACCGATTATTACAATTTAAATATTAATCACCGAGATTTTCCCCCCAATTTTGGATACCACGCACTTTTCAATTCCAATAAGTGATGCGTCTAGTCCACTCATAGATTAAAGGCCATCCAGAAATAATAAAAAAGGAAAAAAAGACCCTGAAATTAATGCAAATTCAATAGCAACATTTCGATACGAAAAGCCACTTGAAATTGCACGTGCGTGGGAATTAGAAGCACGTGTCCCATGAGCCGGATAAACGACCGATAGATAGCTATCACAGCTTACGCTAGCTTTCTTTTTTATTCTTCTTTCTTTTTTTCTAACCTATGATTTGTTTTCTCGGATGATGTCACGATTCCCACATTATCATCGATCAATATCACCCGAATAAAGTTGCTCTCTTCGTATTATAAAAATTGGCGATACAGACGATAGCCAAATGGCAGCACCAGGGAAGGACAAAACAATCGACAGAAGTCGTGATCACGTGATTAAAATAGGGTATTAACAGAAGTGCTGTTCACATCATGGTTGGCCACTTAATTAAAGGCTAAGAAAGTATGCCTATATGGGACTACCTCTAGAAATGATTCGCAATCTATAAAAATGAACTTTTAGATTGAGATAGCATCCTCTCCTGTTTTTGTATGGTGATGACGAGCCCTCTAAAATGAGATATTTAAGGCCAGCAGTTTCCAAATATATTCTTGGGGGTGCGAGAAAAAGTAAAAAAATTGAATATCTTTTTTGATTTTTAACTTTTTGCCTTAAAACCCTAACCAGGGAAGCTCACGGCGTGATAATAAAATTCCGAACCGAAAATAATACAAGTGTTACTTATGAATCATCCTACGTGAAATAAAACGTCTAAAAAAATTACATTTTATAAAAGGCTCAAACTTTTTTTATACATTCACTGCACCAAAGTATGTAACCTCTCGGTGTTAATTTTTCATCTAACATGATATCTTACAAAAATATTCGCAGTCAAATTTACAGAAATTAGCCGATTAAGTTATTCTATAAATACATGTTTCTCTGAAACTGTATGTCATGCGGGTTTCATTCACACCTCATTTTAAAGCTTAATACACTGAATGAGCATATTATGACCACCCTGTCAGTATCTCGTTGGGCCACCTTTTGCATTTAATACTGCGGTGATTCCACGAGATGTTGGAAGGTGGTGGAAGGAATCTGACACCATGCCTGATGGATAACACTGTCTAGTTGTGGTGGATCCAGCCGTCTGATGGTTCGTTCGACTTCGTCCCACAAATGTTCAATTGGAATGAGATCTGGGGATTGTGGGGCCCACCAAAGTAAGGTAAAGTCCCCCTCATGTTCCTGGAACCACTCCTGCACAATACGAGTTCTGTGGCATGGCGCATTGTCTTGCTGGAAGTAACCGTCTCTATTGGGGTACGCCATCAACATGACAGGGTGGACTTGATCGGCGACGATACGGAGGTATGCTGTGCCATTCAGACGTTGTTCAACACGTATTAACGGACCCAATGCATGCCATAAAAATCATTCCTCAGACAATAACACTGCCCGCACCGGCCTGAAGGGTTGTATTCATGCATGCGGGGTCTATGCTTTCGTGCTGTTTCCGCCAGATTCTCACGCGGCCATCTGCATGATGTAAGTGGAATCGTGACTCGTCAGACCACATGATTTGTTTCCACTGCTCAATAGTCCAGTCCTTGTGCTCCTGAGCGAATTGGAGTCGTTTCCGCTTGTTGCAGTGCATTCAGAGACCGTTTTGGAGGACCCCTGATTAATGTCAGCAGTGATTTGAATCACAGTTGCCCTTCTGTTATCCTTTACCAGTCGTGACAGTCTCCGTTCTGTCCGATCATCAACCATCCGCGGGCGGCCACAACGCGAACGTTCAGACCCCGTCTTCCGGCTAACCGTCCAGTCATTAAATACTTTAACGACGGCTGCTCTTGAGCACCCCATGAATGCTGCTGTTTCGCTGATACTCGCTCCATATCTCCGAGCACCCACAATCATCCCGTGTTCGAAGGCTGTTAAATCGCGCCGTTTACCCATAGTTGAAGAATGGAACACGTCTACTGTTGTCGACGACATTCGTGTTCCCTTTTTGGTCCGGTTCGCTTATATTGGTCCGGCCCGCTAGCAACATTGTGGCGACGTCCGTACGTGCATTTGCATAAACATGTCAGGTGGTCGTAATAATATGCTCACTCAGTTTATATATTTTCAGATATAATTGAAATTAAAGAAAAATTTATTTAACATGATTTTAACATTTAATTTTGAAAGTTTAAGTTAAAAAATCTGTAAAAAAAATACTAGTATATTTCTTGATCTAATGGCCACCCAAATTTATTTTATTTTCCTTTTCCTTTATGAGTTACAAACAGAATCCTAAGGCCCGTTTCACACAAAAGCGGACGCTACGCACGCGGATCGGCCTCGGTGGCTCAGTGGTTGCGTGATCGCCTCTGATGCCCGAGAACGCGGGTTCGACCCCGGCCGAGGACGACGAGGATTTTTTAAGGGGGAAATCTTGAGATCACGCACTTCCTTTGGAAGGGAAGTAAAGCCGTTGTTCCCGTGTAGTCGTTTGCCGGCTGCACGTTAAAGAACCCTTGCGAGTCAAAATTTTCGGCCCCTATAACGCCGTCCTGAAATGACCAAGGCAGTTGAAAAGGACGTTAATACCAAACAAACCAAACCAAACTAAACCTACGCACGCGGACTCCGCACCCGCATATGATGTTTTCCTCCCGATATGGCTCTAGATATGGTTCTAGACCAACGAGTAGGGCACCTGGGGTTCATTATTAGATACAGTGATCATAGAAACAGTTGGTTAGTAAAAAAAAATTCCAACAAAGTACATTAAACAGCAAATATTATGGTACTTAAATAAACAAAATAAAATAATAAACCAAAATAAACAAGGATAATAATCAAGATGGTCAGAGAGACAGACTGATTAATAGTCATAATGGGGAAGAATTTAGACATCAGAAGACACCAGATGGTAGATTGTACTATCCACCCTAAAGCAGCAATTTTTAATGTTAACCTATGGGAGAAACTACAATTTTTTGCTCTGAATTAATAAAAATGGTGATGTTAAAAATATTAAATGTCTCACTATCTTTATTGATATCTATCACTTTTCACAAGTTCTTATTTTTAATTAAAATGAATTTTTAAAATAAATTTGTAATAAAAATTTTAACAGAAGTGAAAATTTAACAATTTGCAACAGCTATTGCTTTCTCAAATTAAAAAATGCCAGGCTAAACATTTTTATGGAATTAGTAAATTATGTAGCTCAGCAAAATGATGTTTAAAAAAAAAGCGGTATTTTATATGCGAATTTTCATAAGAAAATCCATCTGGCACTAAAAACAATTTTTTTTTAACAATTTTCATTTATTATTGAATTTTAATAAATCTTTGAAAACCGAATTGTTTCCCCTCGTACTTAAAAAAAATTCAATTAAAACCGCCGTTTTCCCCGTAGGTTAACATTAAAAATGGCTGCTTTAGGATGGGTAGTACAATTCGCCATCTGGTGTTTTGCTTGAGAAATGTAATACATTCTTCCCCATTATCAACATTTGATAAATTGATAAAACCAGTACCGAGATAAATGATACCCTAATTAGGTAATCGACAATTAGTGCCATCTATAGGAGAAAAGTTACATCGAAAAAACTGAAAAATATATAAAATATTACAAAATTAAGAAGATGTTTAACAGCTTCAGTCGTACCCGTAATACAGAAAAATCCACTAACAAACTATCTGCCAATCAAAAAGATATTTCAAAGTTGAATTCCTTTTAGAAGTATAGAAAATAAATGTGAAATGATGTAATTTAATTAAAAGTGTTATCTGTTCATGACGTGATCGTCGCTTCATGGACGTAGCCTGAGCCTTTGTTGTATTCCTGCTCCTGCTCACACATCAAAACAGCGCGCCTGACCTCATAAATAATTTAATACTGATAGAAGTATTCGGAATTCCATCCTGGTAATTTCGTAATGTTTTGCAATGGATATGAGGGAATTAAACTCTATTTTTTTAATAATTAGAGCATCGTTTTCAGGTTAATATATGATTTTATATAATTAACATGCATTTCCTCCCCCCCTTCATAAAATAATTCCATTTTGAAGTCCATAAAGTAAATTAAAGAAAAGAGTGATTGATTTTAGCTTCAATTTAACAGATACGACAATTCCCTACAACGAATTGCTATAGCTATTCGTTTAATCTATAGATATGCTTCGTTTATGTGATGACATGCGCGAAATTTTGATAACTTTGGTAATTAATTATTACTAAAAAATATTTTTATCTGGCATACGAAACTATGCATGCCTTATATTTTATCCACTAGAATACACTGATATTATTTTGAGAAAAATCGGAGACCCTATGGTCAATTATCACCCGATTTTGTTCGATTTGACGTGGAATGGCTCTTATTGTCAATAATATATCGATTATAAAAATATTACGTGCCACAATTCATACTCAAAGATTTCATGGGAACATTAAATACACATGCACAGGAGATGGAGGAAATTTTCGAAAGAGTCGAATAACTTCATAACAAAAGTGCTAGAGTCATAAAAATCAGCTCTATCTAAAAGAAGTACCCATACCCAATCGAATAAAAGTACTCCCAGCGCCCCTAGTATAAGTGCTGAGAAGTTACAAAAATTAAATTTTGAGCCATGATAGATAAAGGAAAAGTTCTAATTACAAAGTTGTAGAGCATCATCGATTCATCTTGCATAAAGAATACAAATGCATAAAATTCATATAAAGGGGGGAGAATAATTTTACGGATGAAATCGTAAATAATATTCGTGTTATGAGTAAAATCTTTAAATGCGACCCGTAGTACGTAATTTTTGAATAATGGGAGATATTATTGGACGTAGGTTTTCTCTATATTAGTTTCGGTTCGGACATTTTATTATCACACCACGAGCTTCCCGGATGAGTAGATATACAATCTCGTACAAGAGAGAGGTGGTATGCATTTTTTTTTCATTTCACACTGTCATTTAGAGCAGGGCCCAATCAATTTAACAAAAATTTTTCTGATATGTTTAACAACATATGCAAATATTGGTAAATTGTTTGAATTTCCCTGACACTCTACTGGCTTCCAGAAAATTAATTAGCTTCATTAAACAATATCGTGTTCTTTTTTCGTAATAACCAGAGTTTAAGAATAGCGAATAATTCTTCTAAGTCTTTTGGTTAAGTATTTCATTTAATTTAGTAAGCAAACGAAACTGTCAATGTGTTTGTTAAAGGTTTACTTTACTTGCATCCTTCTGTTTACCAATTTGTAAAATTAATTTTTATTATCACTAGTAAATCATTCTCTTTATTAAGCAGACACAAGTTTAAAAAAATTGGTATGGTGGAATGGCACATTCTCACAGGCCTACCACGGGATAATGATGCGAATTCTAAAAAGAAAATTGTATTTTCAATAAGAGAACGCTGTTCATGACGTTTATATTGCGCTTGGGGCGATGAAATGTATGCTTCTGCTATTTCTTATTTTTACAAAAAAAAAAAAAAAAAAAAAAAAAATTCTCTAAAAAGGCTTTGCCCATTTCCATAAAAAAGGCCTCAATGCATAGTTTAAGGACCCCTCTAATTGCTTTAGTGTGAATTGCTTTTAAAAAAAATTGAAGGGAGGGGTCTGGGGGGAGGGGATAGTTAATAATAACTCCAAAATGGCTCATCACAGCCAAACAAGTCATTTACAAAAAAAAAGTCGCCTTAATGAGAGGAGTATATATACGTACGTGTCGAGTTTGAGTTTAGTTCGCTGGTTTGAACGCTACAGTCATTTTTTTAATTTTGAGAAAAAAATATCTCAAAAAAGGCTTACGCAATTGACATAAATTTTTATTTGGTTCTGCTATTTGCCATTTCAGAGGAGTTAGCTGCACAAAATTGGTCACACACGTACATACGGAAAAAATTTTTTTCAAAATTTCAACATATCTTTTCGAATCATGAGTTTTTAAGTCGATTTCAGGAAAAAAAAAATTTGAGTTTCTGAAACGAACACATACGCCTTCACTCTTAGAGAGTGGTAGGCCAATAAAATGAAACCTTAAGCAATTTCGATTATCTGCATCTCAACCACAGAGTAAAGAAATAACCTTATTTCTTTACTCTGTGATCTCAACTACCTCAGCAAATCTCTCGAAATCGATTCAAGAGACAGGCGGCATCTGACGAGAGAATCAAAAACATTCTTTTAACTCAAAGGTACCGCGAGAACAAGATAATTTTTTCTTTTTCACTTTATTAAAAGCATAATTTATAAACCCGGATACATCTCAGGGAATACTTGAAACTATATTTGTAAAAATGGCTTAATTAAACATGATTCTGAACAAAAAAAGGATCATAGTTTAACATGAAGTTAACATATTCATAGAAGCGGTTTGATGTATTTTTAAATATTGGCGACAAATAATTTGAATATGTCGAATATCGTAGTTATATTTCCAACTCTTATTTTTCCTCAACAATTATATATTTTAAATTGGGCGTACGCGTTCTTCATTCTTGAATCGTTTCCCGTAATCCCTTAAAAAAAGGTCATCATCCATGAACGTCGCTTCAAGGAAAAACGATTTCATGCCCCCCCCCCCCCACCTCCTGTATTATCATCTGCTGAAATCAAAAGGAAAAGTTCGTGCTTAGAATATTTTGGTTCATCCATTTTATCTTTCTTTCCTTTTTTTTGTGCGGCTGTCTTTCTTCAATTAAATTATCCAATTAACAAATGCTGAGAACCCGTGTTCATAAATCGCGGAGATTTACCTCGAGGAAAGACGCATAAATTAGGGGCCCCTACGACAGCAACACGCTTCTCTATGTCTAACCATTCTGACCACAAAAATTCCAGTCAACTCGTCAAATTAAAAATTAAAGAATAAAAACGAGAAAATTATTCATTCCTTTGTTGTCATATTTCTATTCATCGTTTACGATTATTCTTAGCCTGCCCATCGTAGCCGACAGAAAGATGGTCCTTTCAGTACCTGGGCCTGTCTTTTTCGTCGTCATGTATTAATTTCATCAATCATTGTTGATGCAACATACAAACACGACCAAGCGATTGTTGACGCAAACACGATCGGCTGAGTGTTCGCATATGCAAGCAAATAAACATAAACCAAGTCTATTTCATTTATACAGGGTGGTCCATTTAAGTGTAGACAAGGAAATATCTCGAAAACCAAGCTTTATACGAAGAAATGTCCAAAATCAAAAGTGAATTACTTCGCGGGGGAAATTCATTAGCCAAAATATTAGCCCCCCCCCCCCCTTTTTGAGGGGGGGGGGGGGAACTTTGAAATCGTAAATAGGAACGCCTA
>JAHWFO010059370.1:1243609-1335644 GCA_023313115.1 Rhysida immarginata
AAATTAATTTAATCTTAGTTTACTCCAGTTTCCGAAAGTTCCTGATGTTAGGTAGAATACTCATCTACTTGCTCCCTATTACTCCGAGGCCGACGTGATTAACGTTGTATTTTGTTTGTGCTGACGTCATCATTTTCAGATCCCTCCCTCCTATTCAATGATGACATAATTCATGGACGAGCGTAATGTTATTGTGGCAGATTTTTTTTAATAACGTTTGAGACTTATTGATAATTTTATGAAGTTTATACATTTTGTACTAGTTTGGAATTTGATTCATAGTTATGAACAGAATTTCCTATCACAATATATTTCTCATTTTTGATACCATTTACCATATCAATTCTAGCGCTTAAAAACTATCGCAAGCCTTTGCAAGATATTATTAAACAGTTTTTTACGTTTCAAAAAATTGAAGATTCATTTGAATTTAATTCAAATTTTAGTAATGAATTGGAAATAAAAACACTTGGGAGTAGTTTTCAAATCATATGTATCGTATTTTCGTGAAAAAATGCCTGTAGATTTTAATTTCAGAATGCTTTCCCAATAAAAACGAGTGAGGTGACGAAGCAGGAGCGCCCAGACAAACGGAAACAAATTGATTATTTATTGTTTTTAAACAGCGGCTAGAAAAAACAATAACTCAGGCAATCGGCCGTGTTTCATTTGCAAACGAGATCATAAATAGTTGAAAGCATTAATTAGTGTAAAGCACAAGGTAAACGAAAAAAGGCGAAAATTTGAACAGATCATTGCTCAGAAACCTTCACTGGTTATTTTCTGTAATATTTCAGAAGCCAGTATATGGTTAAAAAAAACTATGCTCGTTTTCTAAATATACGGTCTTTGCGAACAAAGATAATCTGTGAAAAGCCGATGATTATGCAAATTAAATGACCTGCAAACACGGGTCTTGTTTCATTTATGAACACGGGTTTGTGGTAATCAGACATGTACAAACCCGTTTATTACAGGAGATCAATTTCAGTTTGCCCTATCGTAAAGAGAATGTCTCGCTTAATTGGTGGCTATCCCGCACCAAAGCAGCAATTAGCAGAACATAAAACTGTTCAGATGAAATTCAAAATCAATTTCAACTTGGATATCGTCAAATCTTTATTTGATCTCCTCCTTATATTTTTTCCCTCTACCCGTCGGTTTCCTTTAAAGTGCCACGCTGACAGTTTTACTCTGCGGGATGACACCATTTAAGTTGGAAGGAAGAAAACGCTTCCACCATCTCATTTGCGCTGAACGACTGACGAGTAAGACTGGAACTCTTGGTTTATGAATGGCATTAAGTCATAAATTCCAACGGAAGCAAATGACGACAATTAAAATGAACTAGCTTTAGAAAAAACAAACATGTAATTCAATTAAAACTTAATATCGGTCGTCTAAATTGCAATTTTCTTACTGACAAAGGTGCGGACTGAAATCATCGAGGGAGATGGCCATTTAATCTCAGAAATTCGTTGCTCGGTATTGCTTGACTATTAAACTTTAATATCCACGTCATTGTAAGGACTTATTTGATATTTTATGAGTACTAAAAGAATATTAAACGTTGATAAAATCTTTATCACAAAATCTTATATTGTAGTCCATAAATTATTTTTCCTATAAAGCCAAAGAAATAAAACAAGGTTTTAACAGACAAGTACAAGCAAAGATTCGACAAAAGTTAAAATTTATCTTTTAATGCATCTCCAAAATCAGTATCTTATTGATCTCCTCTCGCTGGCAAATTGATCGTTCCTTCACTCCGTTCTAGCAACACCTCCTAAAAAGAAAGCCAAAAAACTGAATCGTCATACATTGTTACATCATCATATTTCGACCCGAGGCCTACGAGATAACAAGGCCTGGAAGCGGAAAAGTCACCTGACCATCGGGGTGCTAGCAACAATCCAACCTTCATTGTCTCCATCTTGGATATTAAAAATCAATGTTTTTCCGTTTGTTGGAAACAATGAAGGTTGGATTGTTGCTAGCACCCCGATGGTCAGGTGACTTTTTCGCTTCTAGGCCTTGTTATCTCGTTGGCCTCGATTTCGACCATTCTTAATCATATATCCACCAATAATAAGCTCTAATTTGATGATGTAACAATGTATGACGTTTCAGTTGTTTCGCTTTTTCTTTAGGAGGTGTTGGTTCTAGCCGGCCACCTACATTACATTGGCTTTTTTTCCCTTTTTATGATTACAGTGCTAACTTTTAAATTTAATTCTACATTTTCATCAAAATTCAAAGAATAAAAAAAGAACATGTGGAATTTTTCCTCTTCTACAGGGAATTGCTGTACTTTAATGTAAAACTGAAATCTCATGAAAATGAGTGAATATTTAAATTTTACAAAATATATTAATAACGTTGTCATTGTAGCTAATAGAAAGCTTGGATTTGTAATTCGTATCAATTAAATCACACAGGCTAATGATAAAAATATTTATAACTGAATTTATTTATTTTTTTTATTTATTGATTAGTAATCCAATACGTCCATCCAGGGCCTGTATGACCAGAGGCCGACGAGTTGGGTTCCTGGATTAGCGGCTGCTGTAGGATGGTCGCAGCGGCTGGGGGGGGGGGGGGTGAGGATTGTGAATCACGGATGGTCACCCATCCAGTGACTAGCCGTGCTTGATGTTGCTTAACTTCTGAAGTTGTGTTTCAGTGAAAGCCCACCAGGCCACGGCCTCCCTTCAGTTTATCTTTTTCTTATTGTTTTTTGTGTGCTGAATCCGAATGTTTTTAGATTTTTTCTATCATGTCACATTTCCAAGTTACGCACATAGAGACTGCAATGTTAATGTATGGATGTGAAGAGAATCCGCTGCAATGTTAAAGTATCCATACCCCGCTTGGGCCAAAGGGAAATTTACCAGACCCCAAACCCTGAATAATTTAAAATAGTTCATTGAAAAATCAAGAAATCTTTGAGTGATAGAAAGAAACTGAGGTCAGCACAAAAAACCCCAAAAGACTCCTAACGTTAAAAATGTTTTTAAGAAGTTTTTTTGTTTTTTTTGTTGACCGTGTAATTTAAGAATGTTATTTCTTTTATATAATGCATTTGTGAGATCTAAGCTTGAATTTTGCATCTACTAAATGAAGTCTATATATTACCAAATGTATTAAACTTGTTGAAGCTGTTATAGATTTGTTCCGAAGATATTCATTTTATAGAATTTTTCGATATTTCTCGACATTTGTTTCTTGCGATTAAATATTATCCACAAGAGATTTTAAATAATAAAGAATTAATAGATAGTAATTTATTATTCAACCAAATATTAAAAAAAGAGAAAATAAAAGAATTATTAAGTAAAAATAAAAGATTACGGGAAATATGTAACTAAAAACATAAAAAATTAGTGATAAAATTTAGCAAAAAAAAAACCAAACAAATATATTAACAATATAAGCATAAAAACAATAGCAACAAATATAAAACTATTATTTAAAAAATTTAAAAAATCCCATTGTAAGAAGTTAAAAAATATTTAGTTATACAGTGAATCCTGATTCTAGTTAATTTATTTTTATAAAATAGAAACTTATGTATTGTAAAATGGACGTCATTTAATGACTTAATATAGAAGAATTAATTCAGTTTTAGGATTTTTCTAATTTAGTTTATTCATTTGTGTAGTTCATTCTTATTTTTGAATTTCTTATTGTCTGAATTGCAAGTTTGAAATATTTGTAAAAACTTTTAAATTGGGATATTGTAAATTTTTAGTGAACATAGTACATGTAATTGGGGAAACCTGTTCGTTCAAAAGAAACAAATATTTAAAAATAATTACAGAAAGACAAAATTTTAAGTTCATTTAAAAATTATTGAGTTATTCAGAGATAAAAAATTTTGAATAAACCAGATTAAATAAAATGCAATCGTGGAAGTATTTCTTAGTGCCATTAATGCGAATATATGCAAATCGTACAAAAATTTTCATGGCAAATCGGCGTAAGTGATGATAGCTTAACTACGGAATCATATAAAATCGAGAGAACGAGAGGAAGTTGAGAAAGGTCGGATTAATACAAATATTTCTAAAATTATAAAGTTATATTCTGAATTTGTCCTAAAATAAAATTTGGATCCCCCATTACAATGCTAATTCTGACCTAAAAATTGATTACAGTGTCACATTTAATTTTCAAACAAGTCAATGATTACACCCTCTTCGAAAATCTAGAATGGATTTGTTTTTCAGTTTCTCTTTTCGTTTTTAGACCGGCAGGGTTTACCGAACTCGATGGATGATCCTTTGGAAAAGTTTTGTCGTCCACCCCCAAAAAGGCTTTTCTTTACCTCGCTTTCTTTTTTTTTTTTTCCTTTCATTTTTCTTTTTGTCACTGTCTTGTGTTGCAAACGAACGAACGAGCGATGCAAGGACGGGTTTTCCATTAATTGCAACCGGAACATTCGAGATTCTATCTTGTCCTATTTTGGTAAAAGGTCTCCCGATTAAACGCTATGCCCTTGATCAAATGTATATCGAAAAGGAAAGGTCACAGAGAACTCAGTCTAAGATAAATCTGAGTGGACAAAAAATTAATTGAAATTTTACAATCTTTCTTTTAAAATTTTACTCTTAAATTCCTTCGTATAAAAAAACCCAACTTTAAGTAGCCTGTGTTTAATTAATTCTTGAATTGTATATCGACAATTAAAAACAACGGTAAAATAGAAGAACTCGATTCTATTTAAAACATTATATAAAAAACGGTAAAGATACATATTTTCTATAATATTATTTACATTTTCCGCTTATTGCGGATTTCAGTAGCCGTTATGATAATATTAAAGACGAATATGGTCCAATATTAAAAGATGAATATTATGTAATGGTTGCATATTGAAACGAAATTGTCGATTTTCATCTGTTTCGCAAACTCAACTGCTTTTTTCCTTGATATATTTTGGTAATGTTTCTCACCACAGATAGTAGAGTTAATATACGTACATTCAGATCTCATTAAAAAAAACAAACAATAAACTGAAAACTGACTTGCTTATAATTGTGTACCAACTAAATTTACTAAAAACCAGGAACACAATTTATATAACGAATAATCCAATTTATGTTTACCGAAAATATTATTTGGATATTGATAAAGTGATTATGCAGCTTAATTTACACACTTGTACAGGTGTTGCAAAAATATACAGGACAGTATTGCTGGGTAGCCAATCCTCTCGCTTCAGGGGCCGCTTCATAAACTGATAATTGGGAAATTTTATTTTGTTAACTCATTTACGCCGAAATTGGTAAAAATGGAAATTGAGACTTCATATCTTAAATTTATATTCTGTAGCATGGAAAGACATAAAAAATAATTTACAAAGACATAAACAGATTACATGAATGAAAAACGTTGAATGACTGTGGAAAGCGACATAATGACAGAAGAAACACCTCTTATCCACAAAATATTTTTACTGGACATATACGTATTTCGAACCCTTTGGGTTCATTATTCAATGTCAAAGGAATATAATTACATGAATATAATTAAAAAGGGACTTAAAACTAATAAAATTTAAAAGGGGATTACTAAATAACAAAGCTTCTAACAGTCCAAGTAATCTCAAGTTCACTGTCCTGGCAATAATTTTCACACCTCGTAGAAACGGACTTCATTGTCGACTCATAAGCACTTGTTTAAAAACTGACAATATGAAATGATAACGATGAAAAATTTTGAATTTTGAAGGTTTGGAAGAATATGAATTTTGAAATTAAGATCCGAAAAGTTCACAATAAAAATTTGGATTAACTGAAAATGCACTCCAATAAATAGCCAATTATTTCATGATACATAAAATTAAACATGCTCCATGATAACTTAAGGATTAATTTTAATTTTTAATTTTTATTTTTAATTCACTTAAGAAGAAAACTAAGTAGTGATGTCAGTTCCTCGCCCGTTGCCTAGCGATTCCAAAATTAGGTTTATTTAAAATCATATGCTGTCGACAATAGATGGATTTTTTTTAATGTCTTTGTAAATTATTTTTTATGTCTTCACATGGTACAGAATATAAATTTAAGATATGAATTCTCAGTTTCCATTTTTACCAATTTCGACGTAAATGGGTTAAAATAAAATTTTCCAGTTATCATTTTATGAAGCGGCTCCTGAAGCGAGAGGATAGGCTACCCAGCAGTACCGTCCTGTATATTTTTGCAACACCCTGTACACTGATTTCATTTCAACAGAATAAATTAAAATGACAAAAATAAAATATGTATGATTATTAAAGTATTATATCAATACAAAACCAGAAACTGATAATCTCAGAAAAGAGAAGAGATTCCTATTCAAAATGAAGTTTTTGGTAGTTTTTTCACGCAAAAAAGCACACCAAAATGATGTTTTCCTTGATTGTTCATCTACTTGCCCCTTTTTGCGACCAAATACAGGATTTGGCAGGATGTTCTTAAAATAACACAAAGTTGGCGTGGAAATCAGTAATACCGTTGAAAGGTGAAGTCCACATTGTCGGCTTAGATATTTGAACCAAGAACAGCTCACATAATTTGAAAAAAACTAATTTCTGCTTTTTTTCATATTTTATTCCTTTGCCCCCTATGGCCCTCCGTAAAAACATGCGATTTCTCGCAGTTTTTCCAGTATTTCGCGAGTAGAAATAGGTCTAGATTAATGAAATTTGGTACGGTGATGGCAATTAATGAGATCAACTGTCTGCTTAGTTTATTTTTTGATTATCTGGATCCAATTTTCCGCTATTTTGTTTTCCGGATTTTTTTTGTTTTTTGTTTTTGTAAATTAACATACAAACTCGCGTGTTGAAAGCTTAGTTTTAACATTAGTCATAAAATATGACCAATTTTGTTCTTTGATTTAAAATTCATTTAAAGTATCTAGGACTATTTTGGATTTACTATGAACTACGCTGCGTTGCTCAGGCATTTTTGATGAAATTTTGTAATTTTGTGAACGTGAATATCTATATATATAAAAGAGGACATCCGCTGACAACTCACTGACTCATCATCGCACTCGAAACTCGGTGGGGGTCATAGGACGGATAGCGTAGGGGCGTACTAAGACGGGGTTTTCCGAAATTCGGACCCCCTGCCCCACCAGGGGGGCAGAAAGGAGTTGTACGTTTGGTCGCCTGGCTCCGCCCCCAATGAACGCAGATCTTCGAAATTTTGCAGGAAGGTTTCTAGCTACCGTACCAAAAAAGTAGTTTCCCCGATTTTTGATATTTGAATTTTAAAGGTGCGAAAACTGAAAAATATCGATTTTCAGGGGTGTTTCACAAAGTTTCTGATAAAGATAAAGCAATGAAACTCGGAGGGAAGCTTCTCGGGGATATTTCCAAAAACACAATTTCTGGGTTTTCGATTTTCGCTTTTGTGAAGGTGCGCCAGGGAGGCCCAAAGATTGGCCCCCCCGTATTGTTTTTTTTGCCGCCTATCTCCAATGCGGAAATGCAGAGAGCTTCAAAATTGCGCACGAGGATGTAAAAGACTTATATAAAAAGGGGAGCATTCGTTGGTTTTTGAAAATCGATTTTAAAGGGGCAGAAATAAAAAAAAAATCCCGAAATAGGCCTAATTTTGACGTTCGCGTCCGAGCAACCTCACTTAGATATTTGGAATAAGTTCACCGCGTTCACATAATTTTCAAAAAACTAATATCTGCTTTTCTTCATATTTTACCTCTTTGCCCACCTAAGGCCCTCCGTAAAAAATATTCGATTTCTCGCAGTTTTTCTAGTATTTCGCGAGTAAAAATAGGTCTAGATTAATGAAATTTGGTATGGTGATGACAATTCACGAGATTAACTCTTGATTAGTTTATTTTTTGATAATCTGGATCCAATTTTCCGGTATTTTATGTTTTCCGGAATTTTACCGGAATTTTTTTTTTGATTTTCTATAAGTTAACATATAAACTCGCATGTTAAAAGCTTAGTTTTTATATTGGTCATAAAATATCAATTTTGTTCTTAAAATTATTTCAAGTATCTAGGACTATTTTTCGGTTTATTATGAACTAGCTGATATACCCGGCATTGCTCGGGCTCTATGAAGTTTTGATGAACTTTTGCAATTTCTGAATATGAATATACAGAAAAAAATGAAGATTATTCTCCACCTTTTTTCTCCGGCACTACGTCAAACTCATTCAGGTATAGACAACATTCCAAAAGGAGCGAAGTCGAGTAGAACTGCTAAAGGGCCGGTAGTTGGAGAGGCCATCCACTGGACACGAAGACAGGTTAGCAAGTCTTTGATCGTTACTAAAATTAGTTACATGTTGAATGTGGCCTCCACCATTTAGTGAAAGCAGGTTACACCTGTGTCTTCGTGTCTATTTTCGTATACGAATATTGCATAGAGCGCCATTCCATGCTGGTGGTGACCTTTTGAACAAATTTTTTTTTTTGGTGGGTATGAACTTTCCATGCCGTCTTGTATAATATTACCAAGTATTATAGCTTTTGGTCCAGTAGTTTTTTTTTTATGGCCATGTCAAAATGGAACTTTAATTATAAAGACCCTGTATATTAATTCAACCTTTTTTCATTTGTTCATTTTTTCTGTATATTCACATACAGATATTGAAGAATTTCATACAGATATAGCCTGAACAAGGCCGGGTATATCAGCTAGTACAGAATAAGAATATTACTTTCCACTTTTTATCTCCGCCATTGCGTCAAACTCACTCAGCTATAGACAACATTCCAAAAGGGCCAGTAGTTGGAGAGGCCATCCATTGGGAGCATTTTATAAAAGAATTCTTCTCGATTTTTCAATATGAATTTTTACTAGAGTGTACCAAATTGATGTACACACTCTTTGAAACGTTATAACTCAGCAAAGAAATGAGATAGAAATATAAGGTTTGTTGTACTTTATTCCTTAAACTTCCTTAAACTTAAGCCCGTACATGTTCAAAATGGTCCACCTTCTGCCACAGTACACTCCCAATACCGACGTCGAACAGAGCGACATACCGACTGGATTGTAGCTAATGGAATATCAGATGGAATGTTCAATCTGATCTCTTAATTCTGTCAGTGTTTGTGGGTTTGTGGCGTACACCGTGTTCTTTAAAGTACCCCAAAGGTAGAAGTCGGGAGGGGTTAAATCGGGAGATCGAGGCTGGCACTCCCTAGCACGTACTCTTCGTCCTATCCATCTGTGATTGAATGTGTGATCGAGGAAAGTTCTCACGTCGACATGGAAGTGCTGTCTGGATCATACACAACAAACCTTATATTTCTATCTCATTTCGTTCTTGAGCTATAACGTTTCAAAGAGTGTATACATCAATTTGGGACAATCTGTATATTAATTCAAGCTTTTTTCATGTGTTCATTTTTTAAGGCAAAACTTCACTAAAAAAGAGCCCGAGCAAGGCCGGGTATATCAGCTAGTTTTTGTATATTTAATAGTGAAACATACTTTATAGCTTACTGATAAAAGATACACGTATATTTATGGAATATACTGAATGAAATGTCAAAGACTTGGATCCATCACCATTCAAATGAATGAGAGGATGCCATTCATTAAGTGCAGGATTATAATCACCCAAACGATAGCGCAATCCAGTCGAAACTAATGTTTCACTGCATTGCCGACGTTTTGTGCACTAAAAAGGTGTTGGTGTCTGTCAACGTTGTGACCTCCCCCGCACAGGAGTGTCCCCAAGATTCTTAGATACGATTTCAGGAATGAATTGGTAAGAAGGATGGCAAGATAGTGCAAAATCTATTTTATTAACTTTGTGGGAATACAAATAGCTTAGGATTGAGATTACTGAGCGAAAGGGAAAAATAAGGCGTTTCATTATTATTATTATTATTATTATTATTATTATTATTATTATTATTTAGAACAATTGTATCCCAACAGGGGATATGTAAAACAGACGATTACAGATGTTGTTAAAGCGAGTCCAGAGTCCAGAGCCTGCAAGAAGATTTTATAGGCATGTTCCTTATGGTTAAAACAAAGGTCAAAAGTGCAGTTAATAACTTGATTCCTATTACTAAAATTGAACTCATTCTAGTCAGAAATAACATTATATGGAAAGAAGGCTTCGAGAAACTTAGAAATCACTTTGGTGGGCGTAATTTTATATTTCTGCGTCTCCATCGTTTTGTCAGCGTCATCCAACCAGGCTCTAACGAAATGCGTCATCAATTTTGGTTAGCGCGTTATATAATTCTTTAACTCTGGCATAAGTGATTATTCGGTCAGAGTTGGAATCTCGTAGTTATGACAGCTCTCTGTAATAGAAAAAACTTTAGAGAGCCCAACGCCAAAAAGGAAACAAATGCTGACAAATGCAGCAATTATCAATGGTACGTTAAGGGAAAAAAAAAAAACCAAAAAAAAATAATAAGATAAGTGCCAAATACATTCCATTGTAATCAATTATAGTTGACCAACCAGCTTTTGATTCGCAATCAGTGGGATTACCTTTCAAAATGCCGTACTGTGTGACTACGTAAAAATCAATAAGCAATTTTTAAACAATTTTCTGGAACCATTTTTATCAACTTAGCGCTAATAACTGAGAACAGAAAACAAACCACGCTGGCTAGTAGAGGCTACAAGATAGCCACTTCCACACATGGGAAGTTATTTATTCATCCTACTACACATTTAGAGTACCATATACGGCAACACCAACCCTGTATCCAACAGGTATTCCAGATTTAGGTTCGGGAAAACTCAGATTTTTTAAGTAAAAATAGATATAATTTTATTTGTAATTAATTATTCTATTTTTTCTATTCTTTATGTTTTTTTTACTGTTTTGCAGACAGTGATTGTTGAGTATATATTGTTTTAATAAATGTTAATTAAAAAATCTCCACGTGATTATCACTGTCTGCAGCTAGTTGCCCCTCGCGAATAATTTTCGTGATCACGAGGATGTGTGTCCCACTATTGTTGATGTTCTCTCCGTGGTTACTGTTTTTTTTTATTTCAGACAGACCACTTCCAGCTTCTGGCTTGACCAGTCGTCTTTCCTTCTGGTCCTCCACGTCCTTACTAGCCTGCAGCATGGCGTTCAACTTCCATTTATCATTTTCATTCCAATGCTCTGCAAATTACTCCTACCCTGCCGTTCGATGTTTAGTTTCTTATTGAATTTCTCACTTTCTCGCGGCAGCCATGATTCTTTACCGAGCAGCATTATTTGCGGGTTTACCCATAAGGTAAAAATGAAATTTCTTTTAATGCTATTTCAACAATAACGCGCATAAGGGACGCCATGCTGCACATTTTCAATCTTATTCCCCATTAATAATTAATTATTATTTCGCAGTCTTTCTTTAGACATTAAATGGGAATTTTGAAATTTCTTTTTCCTTATTCTTTATAAGGAATTGGTCTGTCTCAATTCTTTTTATATTTAATCTCAATTCGCTCAATGTAGCGATTAATATTTCTCGTTACATTGTTTTGCTGTATTTAACGTACATTTAAGCATTTCTTTATTTTATTCCGAGAAATATTTTCTTTTGTAATTGAGATCGCAATGCCTATTCCTCAATTAAATCATATTGTATAGAACATTCTTTTGTACAGAATTTTTGTATTTTATAAATAAATATCGCAATTTTTAAACCAAAATAAGTTCTTTTAACGAGCCACGTTTACTCTAAGTTTTGGGGTTCTTTCTTTTAAAGTACCACCCATTAAATTCTATTTATTTTGCTTCCCCCTCTGAACATGTCACTAACCTATTGAATACTCCTTTAAGCCACCACATTAACAAGGCAAGACTTTACCACAGTGGTCAAGTTCCGAGCTTTGCCTATTAATCTATAGTCAAAAGATCAATGACCCCCAAGAGAAACCACCATCTGATTGCTCCACAGTGCATATGAACCAAAACATACAAAAGTGGTCAACATAAGAGATTAGGAAAATTCAATTCCTAAACAAGTACAAATTATCGGGCCATACAAGAACAACAGACAGTCTGTTATCATCCAAAGAAAGCACAACAACCTCCATTTGTTGTTGCTAAGGAATTGCTAAACCATATTCCTATTACAGAGGAAAGGCTATGGTTTACCCTTGCATATATGGGGTTTAGGATTCAGCAACCAACATCTAACCCAGAAGGAACCAAAAGAGTTACACCACACGTCCACAACGCGTTTGTGTTGTTACGTGCGGTGTGGCTCTTTTGGTTCCTTCTATCTTGATATCCATAGATAAGGTATTCTCTATTTTATTTTCTTATGTTAAAACATCTAACCCAATATATAGTTTCTGCCAAGGGAAACGCCTCCAACATCTCGACTACTGTTGCATTGCATGGCAATCAAGCGATACAATAAATTAAAATTACAAAGGTTTGATATGAATATTATTGGAAAATACATTAAGCTAAAATTCTGTGTGAGACACAATTACATTTGAAGGATCATAACTGAATATTACATTGCGTTATGTATTAAAATCATCTTGACATTAGAATCTTAGTTAACAGCGATTCATGGTTAGGACTGGGCTTAGTTGAGTGAAGAACTATTAACAGAAGAATTTCTTACCCGTCAGGGGCTTAAAATTATACGTTCACCCATGGATATACCACATTTTTCTACAGGGTAAATGATCAGTGCAGGGACAATAGCATATAACTGCAAGATTCCAGTCTATTCCATCTCAATTTATCAGGTTCAAAATCAAGATATTCATCTTGGAAGAAATCATCAATTGCATCAGCCAGCGAACTATAACATCAAAGGAGAGTCCAGGCAGATAATAACCAGACGGACAATCAAAATACCAAGTCCTCAACCTGGGTAATGGCTATATTTAATGGTCCATTCATGATCCTGGTTCAGTTCATTTCACGCTGATTGCAAGCATAATAATGGGGTAAAATATTAATTTTTATCGCCCTTATACAGGGTGAGTCACAAACTTCGCATGCGTACTCCCCTTGGCCAAATAATAAACAAATATCCTATCAAAATGAGTCTGAAACTCGACCGTTAACGAGAAAAATGGCGTCCAAATGTGGGTGCCCCTGTCAGGTTGGCTGACGAGCGGATCACGGAAATTGTCGATATTGGTCCCCAATGCTTCCGTGCAGAACGCATAGAGGGTCGAGTTCACTGCAAGCGCGGGTTAGAGGGAAGCTATGTTAATCAACACTGACACCCTTGAGGAACGTTACATTTCTCTACGGATGTACCACATGTTCAGATTCACGACCATTCATGTACTGTACAGACACGTTGTTTTGTACTGTGAAACGTGAGCCTGAGAATGGCGGGTGATTACATCTTTATTGAACTGGCGAATATGCATTTGTGTTACGGACGTGCGAATGGAAATGCTCACAAAGCCCGGCTTTTGTATTACGACTCATTCCCTCAACGGCAACTACCATCAGCAGAACCTTGGTATTTTGAAGAATCACTAAACACCTCAAAAGTAAGTTTTACGAGAATTTGTACCAAATATTTACGCGATCTGAATTACTTTATTTTAGATACAAAACAAATTTAGTGTATCATCGATACATATTTCAAAATGACTTCTACGTACTTTAGATGGTTAAAAACATTTCAGAAATAGTTTTCATCAAGCAATTATATCGAGCAGATGATCATCGGCCACATCAGCTGACTTCCTTCTTTGTTTTTGATGCTCTGCCGGCCCGGAAGCAAAGAGCGCTTGGGCGTAGGCTTTCCAGTTTCAGGGTCCGTCAGATTACAAATTCGAATCCTGTCGTGAGCATGACTCCTCGAAGATTATAGTGATATGAAAGGCCGAAAAGGATTTAGAAGTAATGCGCCCAAAAATTTTGTCATTGGATCTTCAAGATTAAGTTCCGAAAAAAATACTGCAAATCCAATTCCGAAAAATATTGTTTTAAAAATTCAATAAAAATAAAATATTAAAATAAACGTTTTACTCTGGTTTAATAAACTGAAATTATTAAGTTTGGCAAAGCCCGAGACTAAAGATTTCCATCTACTATATACAACTGAGTATATCTAGTCAGACATTTTCTTATTGGCTTATCCTAAAAGAATTATTTTGGAATATTTTTGCTGGAATAAAAATCTTATGTGGTTCCTAAATGTGTTTTTATGAAGTTTTTGTATTTTCTTTTAAGATTTGACATTCATTTCATTTTATATCATGTTTTGCAATAATTACAAACTGAAAAGGGAGGAAAAAATTCCGGACCTTGCCTTTTGCTGGTTCGAGTTCAGGTAGCGGAATTTTATCTTTCCATTTCTATTTGTAAACTGATATGTTTGAAGAGTTTATTCAGTTTTATTATCTTTGGATGTTATAATGTAAACGTTAGAGGCTGTGTCCAACCGATGTGACTGCAACTGACCAAATCATGTGACAAGCATACCATTGATCATGCTTGACTTTGGTGATTTTCTATATTATAAGGAAGCATTATTTTCAAAAATAAATTTGAAAGTTCAAAAGGCTAGACATGTAAAACTGCTATTACGTATATCATGTAATTTGGTCACTTTTAGTCGGCTTGGCCGGACTTTTTAGATACAACCAAAGATCTTCAAACATTCAAAAAAACCCTCTAAAAATTTTTAAACAAAACACTCCCTCCCCTGGCTTTGGAGATGTTGTTCATAGAAATCATAGTGAATGTTTATACTGTAAAAAGGATTTTCTAAGATAATTTAGGTGCAAATTTATTTGTGAATATTTTTTTAAAAGAGAATGTAAAAAAAAATTAGTTTCTGATGTCAAATTCATAAATATCATTTAGTAAAAGTGAAGTGTTACATTTTTTATGATTGAAAAAAATTACACAAAAGAATAAGCATTGAAAATTTAATGGTAATAAATTTATTTCAACAGATGAAATCATAATTTATAAAATCATGTATATTTAACAAAAAAAAACAAACAAAAAAACAAAAACAAAACAACTCTTCACATAATCAAGAACTTATAAATATTACCTAATCCATTCTTTTAGAAGTAAAAAAAAATGACCAGATGAAACTAGATAGATCGTTATCTGAAGTGCTCCACAAATATATACAATTTCGTCTCTACATTTACATTATAAATTTTTCTATGGTGATCTATCAACCTAGGAAACTCGCTTCACATTTATATCTTAAAATAATACTGTTTAACACCTGGGTACAGCTTTTGCTAAAGTTTTTATTATCATTATTATTTTCTTTTGCTTTTGTTTTCTTGAGAATGCTGAACAAGAATGAGACTGAGTAGAAAGGAGGAAGGTATACTTTGCAACAGAAAATTTTTGGAATCAATTTCCGAGAGGAGACCTTCTTGAGAAAATATTAAAGAAAACTTCTTAACGAGTGCAATATTTCGCTCTTAATGGCTTTTATTGAAATTAACCTTGGAAAGGAGCATACTGTTGCTGTTGACCAAATTGAGATTGGGCACCCTGTTGGCCGGGAAAAGCACCCTGAGCTCCCTGGAATCCTTGAAAGCTGTGACCTTCTTGACCTCCGCCAAACGATGGCACTCCCTGGCTTCCGGCAAAGGCAGGGCCTCCGAAACCGTGACCGGCGCCTCCATAAACAGGGGCGCCTCCGCCGAAGTGGTCGGGTGCTCCACCGGCTGCACCGTACTGGCCACCGAAGCTTCCCCCGTCACCCGCGGGTTGTTGCGACGGTGATTGGGCTGCTGCGAGGGCGAGAGCCGGGGGAGCCTTGGGCACTGTCGGACCCGAAGCGTGGAATCCGTTCTTGTCGGCCGTGTACTTGATTTCCACCTGTTTGCCGTCGGCGCCCAGGTAACTGTAGCTTCCGCGCACGCTGCCGTCGGAGCCGAGGCTTTCCATCCTTTGCTGTCCGTCGAGCGTTTGGAAAGCGAAGTTCAAAGAGCCATCTTTACCGAATCCGTTATACACGTTGGCCGGGATTATGTTGGATGGCTGTTGACGTTGTTGTTGTCCTTGAGGCTGAGCATCGTGCTGTTGGGCGCCGGCGAACTGGGGTTGCTGCTGGGCCTGGAACTGAGGTGCAAACTGTTGCTGCGCTCCCTGGGGCGAGTATTGTTGAGGTGCGCCTTGGGAAGCGAACTGCTGAGGGAATCCTTGACCTCCGGGAAACTGAGGAGCTCCTTGGCTCACCACTACCAAACCAAGTAAAATCACCTAGAAAATATGAAAGAGAAACAAATCACTCAGCCTCATATGAAAGGCAAAATTTAATGTAATCAAATTTTAGAGGTGTGTGTTAGATGTTATATTAGGAAGGTTGTATTTTAGCAAGTCGAAGATTATTTGAAACCTGAATAGTTAATATGCGAATGACATCACTTTATGGAATACGGATTTCTAAATAATACTAATGAGAAAAAAGAAGTATTTCGAACCACACTTTCAATTGTTGCTCATACCGCAAAAGATCAGGTGAGTTTTCAGTAATCAGTTACGGGGCCTGACGTATTCATTCACCCGTCGTTAAAAGGAATTAAAAATAATTGAATAAAGTCCAAATAACGATACGGATACAATATTTTTTAATGCCTTGCGTTTCAGTTTACACCTTGATAATGGTTAATGGTGTAAACTGAAACGCGTCGACATTAAAAAAATTGTATCCGTATCGTCATTTGGACTTTATTCATTTATTTTTAATTTCGCAACGAATTTAGACCAATGGACTACTCAGATCTTATCCTAAAAGGAATTGTTTGATTTAGCAATTAGGCAATTCCTATTAATGAATTATTACCATTAGAACACGAACTATTTGAAAAATTTCCCCGTTAACATGCATGTCATCGGCACTCGGTATGTGTACCAAGTTTCAACTCTTTGGCTTGTCGGGAAGTTGGTTTAATATTGATTGCAAGATTTGTACTGAAACACTCATGTACAGAGATGTTGATGGTGACATCAGAGACAAATTTATTGAATTTTTCAAAAGCCATCATTCTCTCTCCCGTGCTCTTGAAATTCACAAGCGAGACCTTCTTGAGGAATCAGAAAATAAATAATCTTGATGTCCCATACAGATAAACTTGCTGGTGAATTAATTAAAAGTGTGGGGAAAAAAGTGGGGGGGGGGGAGGGGATGGCGTTGACCATTTCGAAGAAGGAATATTGGATTCTAATAAAATTTTGAATGGAAATCTGTTAATAAAGTCCAATAAACTCCGGCACGATCATCCGAAAAGATTTTTCGTGTTTTAACGACTCCAGCTTTTCTCAGAAGCTTAAAGGAGATCGCAATGACTCAAACCCTTCTATTAAAGTGTATGACATTAGATAATGGTTTTAACGTTTGAAATAATTATAATGTCTGCAATAAAATGGTTTTCATTAGCTCTCTTTCTTCCAGTATATATTTTGTAGAGGGGAAGTGGTGTTTTTTTTTTTTAATTTTCATGTTGTTTAAAAAACAAAAATAACAATTTAAAAAAAAATCGCTTTATTACTGTAAAAAAAGCCAGTTTCGCGACAATTACGGGTGCAAGTAAACATGATGACCAGGTGGTAGAAGAAAACAAAATAATAAAAAAAAAAGTCTTGGCCTTCTAATGGATATTTGAGAAAATTTGTTACGGATGGAGGGAAGTTCGAGTTCGTTCATGGTTGGTGACCCTGGGGGCCGTTTGGTACCAATGAAAGATGTCACGCTCATTTTCGCTTGTTCTTTTGCCACCACACAAGGTCGACAGGTAGAGAAAAATAAACTTTCTTTGTCGCCCTGTTTCTTTCTCTTCCTCCTCCATAATCGAACGCACTCGCCCTTTCTACGGCCTTGGCGCCATACAGTCCCACTGTCACCGCTACGTGTCAATGGCAACACAACTTTATTAGATAACCTTCCATATTAAGAATGTCTAGCCAAGAAAACGGAGTTCGGATCCCGTTACGGCAAGTTTTCTTTTCATTTGACAAATAAGAAACTAAAGAACACTGTACAATTAATAATAACGGCTACCTCCTACAATTTTAAAATTTATTTGAAGCATTCGGAATCCACCTTATTGCTTTACATTATAGGAGCCAATACTGAAATTCGATATTTTCTCTTATTTCTTTAAAAAAATGATTCTAAATCGCGAATTTTTACTTTTATTCGCTTTGATTTTTTGATTTTAATTTTTGTTCAAAACTCACAAATCGGTAGGATAATGACAGAGGTTGTCGGTTTATAGAGGGGAGGCCATTAGGAAACAAAGAGAAGGCGGAACCGTCGTCGTTTGTCCCGTGTTATTTAGTAATCTTAAAAAATCAATTTCTTTTTAATTAGACAGGCGTGAAAAACAGGTTGAAGGATCATTAATCTTCCATTGAAAAGGGGAAAAAAAAAAGCTCAATTTACTTGAACTATGACAGTAAAGAATTGTCGAGGATAAATAGCGATTAGTAAATAACTTCCTGCATTTCTTTAAGAAAACTGAAATGGAATGCAATTATACAGAGCCTGTTATTTAATTTTTTAAGCATTAATAATGAATTGCGCTATTTTCAACTTGAATTTCCACTTGAAAATCTTCATCTTTTCGATGCTAAAGAAATTATTGACTTGAAAATCCCACGAGTTTAATTCGTGAAAAAATATTTTTTAAAAAATGAGATTTAACTTTTTCTCCTCAAGGAGTTTTTTTTTTGTACCTGAGAATTTGGTATGTAAGATAGTTTCTCTCGCCCTCAAAAATACAATTCGAAGACTTGTTAAGAATTAAATTAAAAGAATTGGACATTTAAACGACTCAGATACCCATTAGATAATATTTTGGAAATTGACATACGTATTATGTTGACAAAGAAATTATATAAAGCGATTGAATGAATTCATTAATAAATAAGGGTGAGAAAAATATTTTCGTGAATAAGTAAGTTTTTTTCCTTTCTCAGTTTGTTGCAAGGGTTAAAGTTCTCTCGTTTTGTTTTCCCTGAAAAACCGGCCGACGAAGTAAAGCTACTTTTACAAGGTAAACTGCTCATTTGCGTTAATAAGTTGCACAACTGGTCAAGTTCATTTGGTTTTAATAAAAGGAAACTGTTATTTCACGAGCTGACAAAGAGAACGACCCTTGCTCGTTGTTTTAACCAAAACAACGACATCGACTTGTGCCCACTGCCAAAGACCTTCATCTGAGTTTTATTAGCTCAGTAGATGAAGCGATTAACAATATTGGTGCAACTTAATCAGATTAAGTAATTAAATGCAATAACGAAAAATTATACTTTTAAGCATAATTCAACCTATTCTTCAAATATAATTTTTCTTCTGCATTTTTTTTTAAATTGAATGTCATGATAAATAGCAATCAAGTATGCTATCGACTTGTGACTAGATAGATTTAAAAGTATCTTTTCATTTATTGTAAATTTCATTATTGGAGATCAAATCAATTTATCCACTTCGAACTGGCCAAAATGATTAACTGTTATTTTGGCCATGTTCCCGAATAGATTTGCTTGTAACTTTAATTCACTTTTTGATGCTCTGTCCGAATCTGAGTCAAAAATCAAAAGAATAAAAAAACATTGATGACGGAACGACCGACTTAACGAATACAGTAACAATGCTTTTAATTAACATAGTTAAAATATGTGGTCTGTCTGCATTACCATAACGGTTTTTTTAATTGCTACATTATAATCGAGGTTGTTAATGATCACTATTAGTATTATTAGTTTCAGTTAAATTTGGGAGTACTTTTATAAACATGATAAGATAAAAGACGAAACGGAAAAATATCACAATCTGGATACTCGTTGTTTCTGAAGCTAGGTCGCGGAACTTTTCCTTTCAGTTTTCATCTTAACATGTTTAACTTATGTTGGAGCATTAAGATTTCAAGGATTTACTTATTACTTTGTTGGGAGTTCTCTATTGATATTATTTGTCGTGCATACCTTTCAAGAGCTTTCCTAAAGTCCATATAATCCTAGTTAATAACTGAGAAATAGTAAGAGAACTGTTATATATTAATCTCTTACCATCATTTCAAGAGAAACTCTATTATTCGAGTCAAGAAAGAATTTTAAAGGGATTTCATTGAATTTCTTAAGATTGGTTCTCCAGAGAAAAGAGAAACAAGAGAGAAAAATTAAACTGAACAAATCAACTATTGGGACAAAAAATCAATTTCTCTTTTACAAAATTTAATTTGTTCTTAATGCAGCATTTTCCAATTACAAATATACTCGATTTCGAAATTCACTTTCTGTTCGTGAAACAGAGCTTAGTAGATTTCGAATGCTAAAAAGAAGTTACAGCAGACAAATTAAGAAAGGCAAATAAGAAGGCTGTTGCAGTTAGATAATGTAATTAAGTAAAAGATTCTTAACGTTAGAGCTAATTTTTGATCCTAATTAACCACTATAATTAATTAATCAATTAGAGCATAACGCTGGAAGAATTTAAAGAAGAGTCCTTACCAAGGTATGCATGGTTTTCGTGTGTCGATCGATGGCGTTCGTGCGTCGATGTATGAGGAGTGCCGGTGCTTGTGTCGCCGTATTTAAAGGGCGCTCGGGGGTCGCCATGACCCGCTTCGGCTGCCGATGGAGAGGAAAGGGTGGCAGGGAGGGAGGGCAATAGGAGGTTCTATTCCCGACGCTCACCCTGTGACAGCCAGGTCCCGAACGATTCAAGGTTGAGCAACCAGTGCAAACCCCTTTTCCCACAGGTGTTGGTCCAAGACGGTATCACTCGTACTGTACACAGCAATAACGATAGCACTATGTATGATGGCAAACTTTTCTTTCTTACTTCTCCTAACATCTTTTCCACTCCTCTTCTATTTCACATTTCCTCCTTAATACATGCTCCAGAGTCGTAACGGTACGCTAAGGCTCCATTCGTCGTTCTCTTCTTTTTCCCTTCTTTTAGAAACGAAAGCTCTGAATTGTAGCAAATGAAAAAGAAACAATTGTGTTTAATTTTTTTCCCTTATCGATATTGAACACTGAGAGAACAATCGAAATTCATAGAAATGATCGTTTGATCGATCTTAAAAAAGGATTAAAATTAAACAAAAAAAAACAAAACATAAATGGCCTCGTTTTTCTTATTCTGTATTGAACATTGAAATAAAAATAAAATCCAGAAATAAAACATAGAGAAATAAATATTGGCTATTAACTTTTGACATAAAAAATTAAAATCCAATTTATTACAATCTCTAATAATAAAAAGGAATATGGACTTAGTAATATATTTATTTATTTACAAATTTACATCTAGCGTTGGACAAGTACAAAAGTAAGTTACATCGATTAAAACATAAAATTCTTAAATTAAATAAATGTAATTTATGGTTTAAACATGACTTCACCGTGCAATTTAAAATCTCATTCCTATTATTAAATTAAATGGTAAGTTATCAAAAACAGTCAAAAACACTATAGGGAAAGAAAGATTCTAGATATTTTGAAACCATAATCTTTGGCCTAAGTTTATACCTTTACGTAGTTGGAGTATTAGATGAATCAGTAAGCCATAGTTTCACATAATGCAGCACATAAACCGGGTGTTTCAAAAATAACCGGTATATTTGAAAAATCAATAAAAACTAAACGGGCAGCGATAGAAATACACCGTTTGTAATTTCGAAAGTTTGTCTGCCTGAAAATTTTACTGTTGTCCCAAGCATATTGCAACACACGGTGTATTTCTATCGCTGCCCGTTTAGTTTTTATTGATTTTTCAAATATACCGGTTATTTTTGAAACACCCGGTATTTTAATGATGGAATAGACAGTTGTTTCGGCTGTCGCTATTACACTATAATACGTTTCTAGTTACTTTGAAGATGAAGTTTATTTAACTTTTCATCTTCAAAATAACTAGGAACGTTCTATATGGATAATGGCGACAGTCAAAACAGTTATCTATTCCATCATTAAAATATATATGCTGCATTTTGTTACTACGTCTACATTCTGATGACTCATTGACTCACTGATGAAGGAAATTTGGTTTCCGAAATGTACATCTGAGTCAATAAAAATTCTCATGTGAATTAGTGTTTTCAGTGTATCTGTAGCCATCCGATTCTCATTGAGATAGCTGGCATAGAAGCCGATTTGGTAGTCCATCACATTTCAAAATCATTTTTCTCGAAACGTACGCCATCTATTAAAAAACTTCTATCAACTTTTTCGCTTTATATTGTCCTTAGGAAACGATCCTCCAAGTAACACCCTATATATTGCATTGAACAAGAGAATAAGACAAAATATACAAATTTTATTTTATTATTTATTTATTTATTTATTTATTTATTGTTAAGAAAGTAATAAATCCGGACCGAGCCAATATGGCAGAGCCGACATGGTAGGTCTCGAGCAGGGATAGCAAACAACAAATAAACAACAAAAATAGTTAACAACGTAAAATAAAATTAAATAATAGAAATTAATAGCAAGGATTAATAAAGTAAGGTTGAACATGGTTAGTAAAAAGGAAATTTTTTATACCATCCGCTTAAAGATTGTTATGGAGGTTAGTGAGCGGATGGAAACAGGCAAGATGGAGCACCATCTAACACCAGCACCTAATTCCGTATAGCTATAGGAACTCGAATAGATAAATTATATCGGGTCAAATAAGAGTGAAAACCGCAGTTGCATGAGGAGAAGAAGTACGGTAATTATTAAAAAGTTTAAAAATAAATAAGGATAACTGCAAAACGTACAAATGATAAATGTCAACAATACCATAAGAATTTAGTAAATGAGGGACAGATGCAGATTTAGGGAGCCTTAAGAAAATTCTTAAATACCATTTCTGAATGCGAAAAGGTTGAATCAGATTAGAATTAGAAGTAGCACCCCAGAAAATAATGCCAAAACAAAGAGAAGAATGAATAAGCGAAAAATATAGGAGGAATATTATCGCTAGGGGGAGAAAATATAAACGAGAGATAATTCCTAATCTTTGATTAAGGGTTTTGGTTAGAATGTTAACATGAAAGTCCCATGATAGGATGAACTTACTGCCGATAACAGATTATTATTTATTTATTTTATTCACAGTTATGCTAATTTCCAATTATCTGACAGAATTTATTCAGAAAATGCAAGCCAGACCATTGGCTCTATTGATAAAGTTATCTTCGAAACGTGTCAGTCATTTATTAAAAAAGGTTTGTGTGATGCTTTATTCCTTTTCATCTCTTTTATTTATTTCAGCATCAATACATGAATATGAAGAATTGCTTCCACTGCAAATGATATTTTTCAATAATATGTAATGAGTCAGAATAGCGACTGCACTGAATGTGTTCCTCATCCGATGTCGTTGGAGAAGTCGTGCTCTCGTTTTTCAAGAAAATTGTCCCGTTCGCATTTCCCTCTTCATTAAAGCAGTTAACCTAAATAGCGGGTGAAAAACATTACAAAATGTTTATAGCTTTGCGTTGTCCAAATTTTTTCTAAGCTTCAAAAATCCCTTAAATTATTATACGCATTAAACCTTTACGAACAGATAAATAACGGAACGGAAATTCCAAACGCTTGTACTTAATATTTTTCAAAAATCTTGTTTCCTGATCATTCATTTTGCTCGTCTTATTTATCCCAATTCTCGATTTATCCCTGACGTAACAAAAACGTTTTAATTTAATATTCTAAATCTTGAAGAATTAAATCAAATATTCAATATTTAGGGTCTGTAAAAATCCGTATTTCTGTAGACATCTGATGACATTTTCAATTGAAGTTGATGATTACTGTCCGGTAAACTTAATGGGGAATATAATAGAAACAAATCCAGATGAAAACCTGTATTTGTGCGACTCTTCTTCTCCCCCCCCCCCCCCCCATTGGGTGCATTTAATTTCGATAGTATTCATTAATTTTATCATCGTTAAATTGTCATCCTAAAAAGAAGCTTTAAAAAGGCGCGGCCTTATATGACTGATAGAGGTTTACATTCAAATAATTCTTAAAAATAAGCCCAACGAAAGGGAACAGTTTTTGATAATGTTTCTAAGGTATTTCTTTTTAATTATTCGATGATTTCATTTCAACTAATGTTGAGAATTGCTGAGTTATGAATTTCGTAGCTCCGAGCACTTTTTTTTTCAAATGTACAATTCGTTAAGATTTTTTTTTTACATTTTTGATATTAACAGAGTTATGCGATGGATTCGGCAGGTGGCGTTGATGAACTGACTCTTTCTCAAGTTAATTTTGGTGAGACGAAGGCCAATATAAATTAAAGATGTACGGTATTCAGTGTTGTTTTTTTTCCCTGAAAATTTCGGAATAGGGTAAAAATCTAGATATAAGTTAAGTACTCAGTTATGGGAATCGAAAGGGATTCATTTGATGAGCCGCAGTGAGGCCGCCAAAAATGATCTTGGGCTCCTAAGCATATTTTAAGGCCCTGAGAAAGGGTTGATTGAGTAGCATATTTCATCCTTATCCACACATTGATGGACAGATAAACAGACACACATGCACAGAAAGAGAAAGATAGTCAGTTCCCGATTATCCGGTGTAATGGAGGGACGAGATCAACGAATTCATCCAAACACAAGGATAACACTAGTCAACAAAAAATATTTTTTGTCAGCTACTTTGACAAATGTAGGCGTTCTAGACTAATTTGAGTATGCTGATTCCAAATCTGAACTCCAAATTTCTCTATCACGTCAGGATGTAAAGTTATCTGGACTTATTCCCGCTGGACTTAGCGACGAACATGGTGAAAGATTTCACCAAGAAATTAATTTAATGGACACAAGATACCAAGGCCGTTTCGATCCAAATGTGATGGATGACTTTTGCTGATTTCTGAACGGGGAAACTAATACTACGCACAAGCACCAGAGCAAATCATTAAAACATTTTTGAATAAATGCTTTATCTACTGTATGGAAATATTTTATGAAATCTAAGCTATGTTTAACACCATGTTAAATGTTTATGTAAAATAATATTGACGGGGTTGGGTCCGTTATTGCTTTGCATAATGCGAAATAATGATTGGTCCGGTTATGCAATAACTGTTTATTACGAGCAAGATTACTCGTATGTTGCTTAGGCGTTTCGGTTTACACCATCATCAGAGCAAGATTTTACAATAAGTCGTTTCAGTAGAAGCCCACCAGGCCACGGCCTCCCCTTCGGGTATGCAGATTCCTCTAAGCAAGATCAACATCACTGTAAACTTTGGGCAAATTTGTCCCAAAAGGGTCGAAATTGTGGGGGTGGCAATCACTTGTTCTTTAGAACTTTATGGCAACATATAGGGTGTGATGTATCATTCCATCGAAAATGATGATTGGTTTGGTCCTCCTGAATATCCTAACAGTCTGATAGACAATGGCAAATATGCTCCAATAATCTCGACATCATGTCCATTTCGACATTCGATTTAAATGACCAATCATCGTTGACACGCAGAAATTCTTGGAATTTTTACTACTATCTTCTATTGCGTGATTTTGGTTTGTTTGGTATTAACGTCCTTTTCAACTGCCATGGTCATTTCAGGACGGCGTTATAGGGGCCGCAAATTTTGCCTCGCAAGGGCTCTTTAACGTGCAGCCGGCAAACGACTATACGGGACCAACGGCTTTACTTCCCTTCCGAAGGAAGTGCGTGATCTCAGGATTTTCCCCCTGAAAAAATCCTCGTCGTCCTCGGCCGGGGTCGAACCCGCGTCCACGGGCATCAGAGGCGATCATGCAACCACTGAGCGAAAATGATGAGAAAGGAAAGAATATAGGGTTCTTTTATATTTTCTAAATACAAGGTTCGAAAAAATCAATTTTTGATTTAAAAAAATGGGGGGTTAAAAAGTGCAGATGAAGGAATAAAAAAATAGATGAACTCAGGGCTTAATGAAATACTTTCCTATACCTTCCTCGGTAGGCTTAATTTCTTGTTATTGTATTGTATTGAATGTCTTTTGTATTGTTCGTATTAAGTTTTTATTTCTTGTTGTTGGTGGTGAATGCTTCTATATAAATTTTATCAATTAGTTCTATCGGATATTTATTTTTTTACTAGGTTTATTTTCAAATTTTTTAATATTTGGACGTATTGGATCTAATTAATTTAATAAATAAAAATAAAAAAAAAAAATAAAAAAAATATATTTTGGGGATGTGAGATTTTTTATTCTTTGTATATATTATTTAATTGTGTTATTTTTTGGTGTATAGGTTGTTGTGATAAAAAATTTGGTATGTTTTTACCTTTTGTAGGTTTTTCATATATCTCAAAATTTGGAGTATTTTTATTTCTTATAATATTTAAATCTAAAAATGTGATTTGGTTGTTTGTCATGCTATTATGGGTGAATTTTATTGGATACCTTTCTTCTAATAATTGTGTTAATATTTCTATTGGTTTATTTGTGATGATTAAGATATCATCAACATATCTCATTCATATCATCAATCTTTTATGTATTGTTTATGTTGTGAAGTATTAAGTAGTATGTGTGCTATGTGATTTAAGTAGATGTGATAATGGACTGCCCATTGATAAGCCTTCTGTTTGAGAATATATTTTTTCGTCGAATTTGAATTGATTATTTGTGAAACATAGATTAATGGCCTGTATGATTTTTAATATTTTGGTGTAAAATAATTTTGTTTTTAATTCTTTTTTTAAGATGTTAAGTGTTAGTTTTATTGGAATGTTGTCATACATAGCTGTTATGTCTATTGTGAAAATTTTGTCATTATTATCAAGTTTTGTTTTTTCTAAATTTTAGGCATATGCCATATATGGCTGGACTTTCCCTTTAATAGGTGTCCCAATGATCTTTGCTTTTAAAACATAGTAACATCGCTTTGTCTAAATCTCTTATTTTACTTATTTTTTTTAACGAATTTCGTTGTTTTAACACATTAGAGTAATTTCCATAAGCTGAAAAATTAAGAAGCTTATTTTAATTTCTTTTATTTTTAATACACAGTATCAAGAACATTCTGTTTACCAATAACAAATTGCGTTAAAATTTTCCGAATAGATTCACCATTTTCAAATTACCATTTAATTTCATGTTTATCCTGAATGTTGTCCACTACATAATCCCTTTTCCTGATATTAATCCGCAAATCGGATAATCGGGAGTTGAAGGTATATGACATTTTTTTTTCTTTATAAAGTTTTCAGTAAGTAACGAAAATTTGCAATATTGATTAAAATTTTGGGAAGGTAAAGCTTAATTGTGTCATTATTAAAATTGAACTACTGGAAACTCAAGTATCGCTTGAAAAATAATGTCTTCATACACGAATCAATTTAAAACTTGTGTTAAACTTATAAAACGTGCATTTAATCCTAAATTCACTTTAATCATATAAATTTCATGAAACGTGTTTTTTTGATAATAAGCACTTTCCTCGTTTATGAAAAATTGTTTCTGATCGAGCGTAAATAATATTTTAAAAGTACTACTTAGAAGTCGGAGGAAATTAATTTCTTCCCGTTATTTCCTTTTGATGATTGAAACAAACCTTGACACAGGCGAAGAGTTATTATAATGGACACAAAAAAGAAATTAGTATGACAGGGTCGGGGGGGAAAAAAGGAGAGCGAGTCCTGAGCAAAATTTACTAATGACAGGGTTTGGATTTATTGCCATGCAGGGCTTTGAAATGATTCTTCTGTTTTCATATATTCCAATAAAAACGTCCTACTGAGGAGTAAAGTCTATTTCATGCATAACGACATCATGAGAAATTTGTGAAATGAACAAACTTGAAACCTTATAAAAACTATTGTGATGATGTAGCCATATTTAGAAGTGTTGTAAAAAAATCTAACGCGAGTTACTTTCCTCGAGTTACTTATTCATTTCTTTTATATTTATGCAAACCTTCTGTAATAGCAAAACATGAAATACATTGTAAGTATTAAAGAAAAAAAAAGAAAATTAACGTTAATCCAGATTGATCGCTCATGATTAAAGTAATAGACATCTCCTTTAACACTCGATATTTGGGATTATAGCCGAGAATGACTTTTTCTTCTGAACGAAAATGCCTGCTAAGAAACGCGAAAACTACCCTCATTCAGAATAGCTATATAAATGAGATCTTTTAGTAAATGGTCGTCAATCTAAACAATATTAAACATCCCAGAATTTAACGAAAATTTTTTATTAGCACTGAACATCCCAATACATCTCATTACCAACTTTTTCCCATGAAGGCATCCCAAACTACACATATTTCAAGCCAGTTTTTCCAATTAAGAAATAAAACGTTTCAATATTAGTTCATTTTCGATTCATTGTTCGACAATAGAATTTACATGCTGTATATTTTACAAATGATAACTTTCATGACCTTTAAAAATTGCTTCCATTAATAATAAAGTATTTACTTTCCAAATAATGCTTTCAGTATTGCATTGCGTATGAGTTGTAGTAAATAAATGAGTTGATATGCTTTAATAACTACTTTCTACGCCGGTTAAGACTTAATCATTCGTATTTCTTATGAGCTTGCTCCGTCGAAATTGATTATTCAGGTTTTCCTAAAAGGCTCGATTGGTCAACGACTGTGCCCATAAATTATATCGTAGCCACAATTCGTATATAATCGAGGCTCCCAAAGGGTTAAAAGATTTGTTCCATGTGATGGATACCCCCCTCCTCGTAATTACCATTTTCTCCCCTCTCCTACGATTTCTTTTAAATAATAACGTTGAAGGAAATTCTGAGCATTATCATAATAAATATGCATCGTATAAAACAAAAGTTTTAACATCCTTTTCTGCGTCTCTTTAACGGAGATTCGAAAAGTTAAAGTTTGAGATGTATAAAGAAGAGCAGAGTTAAAGAAGAACATTTTCAGATTTCGTCGCTAAACCGTTTTTAAATTGTTTCTTTTAATTCTTATTAACTGAGAGCAGCTACCGAGTTCTGAATACTTGTTTTTTTCTACATTAATTGCATAGTTTTATTAAGATTATTTAATCATAAACAGCTACTGTATATTAAACGAGGAATTGAGTAAACACTGCTGCTCTTATTCTTCTCTTAGGAATTAAGAGAGGTTTCTTTCACAAAAAATGACCCTCATACTTTAATGCATGAGCTTAAATTGTATGAGAACATCAGTTAAATTATTTTTTAAGAATTATTTTTAAGACCTAGCTTGATTAGCTCGAGTAGTGCGATCTTATCATGGCAAGTGCATAATGTCGGGATATAAAAAAATTCCCGTAATTCTAGATCAATTTATTTATATGAAACGGAATGCGTTTTAGTTGAAGAGATGAGAAATAGATTATTCCGATCGTGACCGGTTTGATTGCCAACTTCTCAATCGATTTCCGTTTTTTCAGCCATTTCTCATTAAAGGGAGGAAGGAAAAGTAAACTAAAAAATACAATAACAAAAACCTTCTGACAAGTGAACCTTGAGAGGAATCTTTCTAATAAATTCGAATATTCTTTTCAATACAGCGGGAAAAAACAATCATAAGATTGTACTGAATTAATGGATGAATGTTTTGATAAATAAATTCAGATGTTTAGAAGTGTATTTCTGTTTCTGAGAAATTTGCAATCCTTCACAGCTGTATTATCAGATTGGCAGAAAGATCTTAATCTCTTGTTAATCAAGTTCTTTTCAAATATTTTCCTCCCCTCCTTCTTTTTTTTCTAAACGACCGAACGCACAAAAACAAAAACCGGACTCTACGTATTTTGTTTAGAGAAGCCAATTTTCTTATTGAATCCTTTTTTGTTTAGAGTACATTTTTCTGTATGCAAATTATCTGTTAGAGAATTAAGGATTAGATATTACCAAACTTAGAAGTTGAATGCAGTATTAGAGAATATTATCCACTTGGGAGGAGGGTTTGAAATCTTCAAAAAAAATAATATACGTGTCATTCCAAAAGTGTCATTTTATTTTTAAAAAATGCCGCTTTTATGTTGAAAACATATTTTTATCTCAATTGCATATTTAACTGAGACAATTAAGCACCATGAAGTTTGCTATATATATAGAGTGCATTGTATTGAAATTTAACTCGGGCGGTGCAGGCATAGCTCTTTTTCAAGATTGCTTGCCGTGCTTGAACTTTGTCAAAATCAATGTGGTTCTTGTGTTGTGAGAATGAGACAATGGGAAACATTAAGAAGAGGTTGAGAAAAGTGCTATGGAGATGATGCTGTTGGTCGTAGTACATTGGCACGCAGTTCCATTGTTTGGGAATTTTCCTTGCAACGGCAGGCCACCTAGAACTAACACTTGACAATATGGTTTGGAAGACATGCGTGAAAAAAATTGTCACTTCTATTAGGAATTTATTTAGTTTTTATTTAAGTAATAATAATTATAAACTGGAGATAACCTCCAACCAGGTTGAAATTATTGTCAGGTTATCTCCAATTTACACTGAGTGGCCAAATTATTATGACTACCTGACAGTTTTAGGCAAATGAGCTATTGCGTCACAGCGCTGCCGCTAGAAGGCTAGATAGCTATAAAAAGGGAATGCAGGTGAGGTGAACCATCAGTTGCACTGTGTTTTTTGCGAAGATATGGGCAAAAAACGTGATTTAACTGAGTTTGAACGCGGGATGATCGTCGGCGCGCGCGGTGTCGGAACCAGTTTCAGCAAAACAGCTGAACTTGTGAAGTGTTCAAGAGCAGCAGTTATTAATGTTCACAGAGACTGGATTACCAAGCAAAAAACCAGATCTCAACGTCAAGCGTGTGGTCGTCACAGGATCCTCAATGCTCGAGCTGAAAGGAGATTGGCCAGAGTTGTCCAGGGCGACAGAAGAGCAACAGTGCGTCAAATAGCGGCAAATCTTAATTAGCGTCAAACTGTGACCGCCTCTGAACGAACTGTTCGCCGCTCATTACACCGTGTAGGCTATGGATGCCGACGACCAGTTCAAAAGCCTCTACTGTCAGCCTTGAACAAGAGCAGACGTCTCCAGTTCGCCAAGGAGCACAAGGATTGGACAGTAGATGACTGGATAAGGGTCATGTGGTCCGATGAGTCACAATTTCAAATGCATCATGCAGATGGCAGGGTTAGAATATGGAGAAAACAACACGAAAGCATGGACCCCACCTGTATTGCCACAACACTTCAAGCTGGTGGCGGCAGTATTATGGTTTGTGGGATGATTTCTTGGCATTGTTTGGGTCCTTTGATTCCTCTGCACGGACCAAGATTATTTAAGTATGCGTGCCCGTTATGTTAATGGTGTACTCTAGCGGGGATGGATACTTCCAGCAGAACAATGCTCCTTGTCATAAGGCTGGCATCGTCCTCAGATGGTTCGAATTACACTGCCGGAGAGTTTACCTTGCTTCGTTGGCCTGCACAATCGGCAGATCTCAATCCCATTGACAATTTGTGGGATGAGATCGAACGGGCCATCAGGCAGCGGGATCCAGCACCATCAAATCTGCAGGAATTGGAAGGTGCAGTTCTTCAGAGTTGGTCTCAAATTCCTCCTACAACCTACCAACATCTCATAGAATCCATGCCCCGAAGAATGCAAGCAGTAATAAGAGCGAAAGGTGTCCCAACACTGTATTAAGGGGGTGGTCATAATAATTTGACCACTCAGTGCATAATTATTATTATTTATATGTGAGTTCATCAACTTTCTGATGGTTTGGATAGGCGAAATTCTCGAACTGTGAGCCAGGTGCCTGCCTCCCACTGGGCTTTCAACCATGACAACTTGGTTGTCTTTAAGACACCTTGTGACAGCATGGCTGTCCGGGTGTCTGCGATAGCCCAATTGGTAGAGGCGTCGATCATGACAGTCGAGGTTCCTGGTTCGAATTTTCCCTTCCATTTTTCAATCGAAAAATTAATAGTTTTTATTTATTTATTATTACAACGTCCCTTTGGGTTAATTAATATATAAATTAGAAAGTTGAAAACCTTATAAGAGTTTACAATATGTTATAGGAGTCCATTAGATGATTTATAATTATTCTATTGGCATGTAGATCTTGGATTTGCAGTTAACACTGGGCAACAAAATTTCAAAAAGTGCATGCTTCCGAGACGAAAATAGTCATTTCTTAATGAATTCAATGTGCTGAACACGAATATGAGTAAGAAAAGGCTGAATTGGCTACAGTTTCTTAGTAATGTGTACTTGAATGCAGGTATTTGAATGCTGCTCTATTCTTATCCATGGCTTTTCCTAACTTTTTTACAAGGCCGAGCTTGATGTGTAAAGGAGGAATGATGATTTTGTGTGGTTCTGCCATTGGTGGGTGCTGTACATTCGTTTCTCCAGGCTTAAAAGATGCTCTCGGAGACCAGTCTTTCTTGATACAGTGCAAATCGATTGCTCTGCTGTCCCATAGACAAAGAAAACAGCAGTACTTTGTATATCCGTGCTGCAAACCCGTCAATAAAGACACTACGTTCAGGTCAGCACAGATCTGCCAGCCCTACTTGCTGTAGTTAATACTCTCCAATAGAACCTATACAAATGAAAATGCGTCAATATCTCTGCAACAAGAGTCAATCAACGTTTTTCAAAGTGATATTCGTGTTCAGCACGTTAAAGTTATGTAGGATTGGGTACTTTCACCTAAGAAGCAATTTCATTGTTGCCCAGTGTAATTAACGCATCCCTAATTTCAAATGGGAGAGCATTTCATTCGTCGACTGTAGGGGAAGGCGCGCTGCTTACATAAGGAAATGACTATTGGTTTTCGATTTTAAATTTTCGTGTACATCTTATATTTGGGGCGGAGGTTAACCATGTACGGATGAAGTGCATGGGATGTCTTGGTTAACCAGGGACGAATTTTTAATTTAGTAATTTTCAGGATGGAGTTTAAGCTTGCGTGATGGACTAATATCTAGACAAGGAAAGGGCTGTACGCACAATCTTGTTGTATGCCATGTTGGCTCTGGTTATTGCGAATTTTGATGTTGTAGACCACATACCGGGTTTTGCAAAAGTTATATTACACATGTGAGGACCCCCGCAAAAATGACATATCTATATGTGTGATGCAGTTAGACACGGTTTTTATTGTCAAAAATGATCACCGCTACAACAAAGAAAAAATATTTCATCGATTTCCTCTGACAACAAACGTCGTAGGCTATGGATAGTCCAAATAAAGAGGGATATTGGACCTTTATTTCAGGTAAATAAATTCATAAGTTAAACATACATTAAAGTAAATAATTTTCATGGCTCTTAATTAACATGTGTAATAAAATTAATAACATTTAAATAAAATTGTGTAGATGGAACACTGATTTCTAAATAATTAAGGTGATTTTTATTTTTGTAGGTGACACGAAATACTTACGTATGTAGTGATCATTTTGAAGAAAAATTCAAGAAAAAAAACATTAGCAGGCTTACACATATTGACAAAGGATGCCTATCCTTCCAAATTTAAGTGGACCCAAGATGTACAAAAAAGAAAATCACCAAAAAAACGCTTCAGTCTGTTAGTATGAATTATAATAAGCAAATTGATTTATCTTTTTAAATCAGAAAAATGTTTTTTGAGTTAAGCAATTAATTTGTTGCTTTTTATTATTTTTGGCTAACCTTGATAATCATGTATATAAGACTCCACAAAAAAATTGTATCCTCTTTGAAAATTTGCTTTAACTGTTTTTTCCAAACAATTTTCAATATCACCATGGCAAATATGGGTAAAGACTCTAAACTCGTAGTCCAGTTAGTTGACATTTCAAAAATAGCAGTAATTTACTTGTAATAAAATGCTGCTATGCTAACAAACCGTACTGCCAACACATGGGTACAGCTTAACCCTAACTAAAGCTTGCCAGCCCAGCCTCGCTTTGAAACAAAATCGACGGTGGCGCCGCTCGACCGTGCATGTGGTCCTATGGACTTTAAAATAGTAGTGTTCTTGCTCGATTGGATCAGTAACTTCTTTATAGATGTGCATCAAAAGATCAACTGTGGAGATTTCCCGGCATCCACGGAATTGAATATCTGACAGGTTTGGCCAACTGTTGGCTATGAGATTCCCAAAGATTATTTCTGTTATTTTGTAGGCCATTGGTAGGAGTGAGATGGACCTGAAATTCTTGAAGTCCGGTTTGGATCCGGCTTTAAAGATTGGGTGGATGAGAGAGTCCTTTATTGCAAATGGAAATTTTTAGGTTATTATAATCATTTCAAGGAGTTCTAAAAAGCGGGTATTTCCAATCGGTCCCCAATTTTCATCACCTCAAGTGTCATAAACCCATCACCTCTATTTGTCCATTTTGCTGTTACCACTAATGCTTTGTACATCTAGCGATTAAGTTATCTGGGATTATGTTTTCGGTTTGCGTAGGCCTACTAGATTTAACAGTGCGAGAGATAGGTAGTCCTAGGGGGTTATCAATCTACTGGAGGTAAGGAATGGTCTGTTTATTGGGAAAACTGTCGTTTGTGGGGGCACTGGAGCTCTTTATAAATTTCTATAGGTAGGTCATATTATTGGGTGCGTTCAGTTTGTTCAGTCTTGTCTATGCATGCCTAGATAATCATTTTGAAATTTTGAAATATTATGGAAATTTAGAAATATAAAACGTATTAATTGTTTTAGTTTTTAATTGAAAAACTGTTGTTTTAGTGTTAAATTTCAAGTTCTGAAGTGCTACGTCAAACATTTCGCAGGGTTTATGAAAATTTATTAAAAATTTAAATACGCGAGAGTTGTTGCATAAAACAACCTTCGTTTAAATGTTACCTCCAATGAAGGTAAAATTGACGTTTTTAGTTGGTTTTTTTTGTTTTGTTTTGTTTTTTTACTTTGTGTTCGCAAGTTTTTAATGTCATTGAAAACTTCTGCCCCTATTTTCTATTACCAAAAACACAAAAACAACAAAATCGTCATCATCAACGAAATAAAACAACAGAATGCCCCCCCCCCCTCACGCCTTCAACTGGGTCCTGTCCTTGCGTTTGGAGCGAAGGAAGACGAACGAAACACGACAGCAAGGCAACGACGATCTCTTGCGAGCTTAAAGACCCTCCAGGGCTGGTCCTCCTTCTCAGCGTGGCCGTCGAAGGGCGATCGATCATCCGCCTGATTTCCACTGTCGTCGGCGTTGGCGAAGAGTCACCAAAAGCAGGGTGTGGTCCTCTGTGTCACCCCACCGTCTTCACTTCGTAACACGTAATTGTCGAGCAAATAGACTTGCTGGCCTTCGTCGCACAGATTTCACTTTTCATATGCAAATTCTTCGTTAAAAGGAGAGCATTTCTATCGATACGAAATAAACTCTTGAGAAATATAAATAAATTTACGAAGGCCTCGAAGTACGCACTCCGTATAATCAGTACAATAAATTATACAAAGGCAATTCATAGGATGTTAAGTGAATTTGCCAACCCGTTTAAACTTCCTCTTTCAAATCGTCTAAATATCCATGACACATATTCTTTCGGGCACTGATTTAAATTCCCAATTATTATCACCAAACATTTCCGTACATTACAGAAAGCATAACCTAAACTACATCCACCACCTTTCCACGTTTGTAAAAAGTTGAAACAATGACGATTTTATTTCTTCCAAAGTAAGTTACACAAAATACTCCAAAGTATTTATTTCTAGTATAGTTCGCTAGGTTTAAATGGTGCTATGGCATCAATTCACGAACAAAGCATTCACGAATAAAAAAAAATCTGTTTGGAGGTTTTTTTTAATCTTTATAATATAGATACGAGTAGGTTTTTTTTAATTAACTCCTGAATATTAAATGAATGGTGAAAATGAGAAGAAAAAAAAAAAAATAAGTCACCAAAGAAATGCTGTTTTCTTTCACAATTTCGACTTGAATAATAAGCAATCATACGGCCAGAAGCATTTTGAAGTAAAAGTATAATGTTATCAGCTTACATAAAACTAGTAATGTGTTTGTGATAGTGAATTTCTGTACATTTTGAATATAAATAGCTCATTTACATTGAAAAGTTTTTATCCACCACAATAAACGTTCTCATAAATTGATATATCCATATTATTTTTTGGAACTAAATCGTTATGTTAACAATCAGTTTACCCTCCATTTTGTTTAATCACTAAACACAAACGGTCGGGCGTAGAATCAATCAATTTTTGCAACAATTCAACTGACATATTTAGCCATTCTTTAAGAATAAATATTTCAAATCGGCCAATGAAGTAAATTGTCTTGCACCGTCGTAAACCGCTCTTGTCAATGTTCGCCATACGTTTTCTTTCATATTTAGATCTGGAGAACGTGAAACCCAAGGCAATAGTGAAATGCATTCTTTGCTAAAACATTCTATGCTAACTTTGCCGTATGATATGAATAATTGTCCTGTTGGAAGAGCCAGTTGTCCACTCCCAGAAATGGACCAAATGTTTTTAATTGCGGGTCAATAGCTTGGATATAGTCTTTGGCCTTCTGCCGATGACCACTAGATTTGTGTCATTGTTCCCACTCTATAACCCCCCCCCTGCTGTCACATAAAGAAAACTTCTGGTTCCTTTCGGAGATCGTGCCAATATAGTATCTATATCCGTCTGGGCCGTCTAAACTGAATCTCTTCTCATCACTGAAAACGACGTTGGCCCATTCAGTAGCTCAGACATATATTTTTTTTGCAAAATTTAATCTGGCTTGCCTATGCTGACATTTAATCTGAGTCAGAGGGTCTCCTGGCTACCTTATGCTGACTTTTTGAGGCAGAGGATCTGCTATGTATACCTACTGCTTTGACTGTTCTTTAGCGTCTGTTCTTTCTTGGAGTGTGCAATTTTGGTCGCCAATACCTTTTTCAGTCCCATACACTATAGAATTCTTTCAATAGCTTCGTGTTCTATTAATTCTGCGACCAATTTCCCTTTTTGATAGTCCAAGTTGCACAAATAATCATTAAAGAATAGCTCAAGATGGGTCCGTGAGGTTTTAATCATACGCCTTATTTTGTTACTTGGCTTTTACATCAACAAATAATCAATTTGTCCTTTTTCCTATCCAGACAATGCTATTGCCTTTCCCATATTGTGAAACAAAAGTTAATATCATACAGATGATTGTACAGTCATTATTTTACAACTCCGTTGCAAAAAAATAGAATAATATTTTATTATTAACTTCTAATGTGATTTACGTGCTTATTTCATCACCAAATAACACGAAAAGCAAAATACAACATATACAAGCACAAAACTAGAATATGAGTTGTAGAAAAAATATTAGCTGTTTGCTAATTATTTAAACGGAATTAATTGGCTGTTGCAAAATATTAGAATAAGCTTCCCCTCCCCCCCCAATTGCAAAAAAAAAAAAAAATATAGTTGATTATTCAATTTTTCAACGAATAGTAACCAAGTTAATATTGCATATATTGCAATCAGACATATAAAAGAACCTTTCTCTGAAACAGAGTTCTTTAGTGTTCCAAAAGTTGCACTTATGGGACACAATAAAGACATCACTGAAAATACTAAGATCATCGTGCATCCACATAAAACAGGACTAACGCAGACCAGGATTGCAAAAATTGCTGGATGTTTTCAAGCAGCTGTTTCAAGAATAGTCCGTGCTCACCAGAACAGCAAGAATGTCCAAGCTCAGCGTATTAACAGTCGCTCCAGATGTGGAAGAAAGCCTAAGACCACAACCCGGGATGAGAGAGCACTCTTGAGGATTGCTAGGAAACATCGATTCAAGAGTCTGCGACATCTCCACTTTATATGGAAAACCAATCATGGAGTCAGAGTATCTAAATGGACTACGTGGCGAAGACTACGCTGCCATGGTTACTTCTCGAGAGTTCTGAATATCAAGCCTCTGTTGACGAAAATTCAACGAAAAAAATCGTCTGAGATGGTGTAAACAGCGACAGTACTGGGGTGATGAAGAATGGAGCAAAATCTTGTTTAGTGATGAATCTGTGTTTTGCCTTGTGCATGGAGATCAAGGAATCAGTGTGTGGAGGAGGAAAGAAGAAGCGTTTCGACAAGATTGCCTCAAACGTTCTGTGAAGTTTGCCATGTCCTCGCATGGGGTTGGGAAACTGTGTTTTTACGTGGAACAGTGAATGCAGATGTTTACATGGACATTCTGGACTTTTTCATGATTCCTTCGGCAGAAGAACTGTATGAGGATGACGACTTTATCTTCCAACAGGATGGGGCATTATCCCACACAGCTAAACGCACAATGACATGGCTCAGAGATCGTGGTGTAGATGTGCTTCCATGGCCTGCCAATTCACCGATTTAAATCCGATTGAGAATCTGTGGGCCATAATGAAGATAAAACTCTGAGCATGTTCCCAGAACTTGTCTGCAATCCGACATATCTGGGCGTCAATTTTAAGACAAACGTGTTTTTAGCTTGTTAACAATATGCCACGTCGTTTGCAAGCTGTGATAAGTGCAAAAGGCAACGCAACAAAGTATTAACATTGCTAATTTTGAATGTTCATATCAACTATTCTATTTTGTTGCAATGGGGAGCAGCTTATTCTAATATTTTATAACTGCTGATTAATTCCGTTTAAATAATTTGCAAACAGCTAATATTTTTTCAACAATTCATATTCTATTTTTGTGTCTGTATATGGTGTTTTGTTTTTCGTAAGATTTGGTGGTGAAGTAAGCATGTCATTTATATGGCCCTCTCTTGAGGAGAAGAGGCAACATTGTGCTCTTTCGACGTATAAATATTAAATTTTCTTCGAAATATTGATAATAGCCTTCCATCGCACTTGCGTATACAAATCTGGTACTGCTCTTTCCATTTCTTCCAATTTTAGCCATTTTCGCAAAGATTTTAATCAGCAAAATATAAAACCTCGCTCTTGTAACATGCATTACTATTACAAGTGGGCTCTGTAATGGCGGTCGAGTCAGCTCGGTATAATATAGTATTGGAAAGAGCTATAGTGTTGAACATGACGTAATGATGACGTAGATGCTAAGTTCGCAATGATTGGCTGCCGCTGTACGCGACGGCAAAAGTAGAGCTCGGTTCTATCGTGTTTTCCGCCCGATTTCCGCGTCTCATGACGTCATTCTTGCCGTCGAAGTTCTCCCGTCGCAGAATTCGTCGTAGTGTGAATCCGCCTTTAAGAAGTCTCAGCTGAGAAAATACAAGATGACAATTATTGAGCTATATGAAAAAAAAACCACTTGATAACTTTTAAGCAATTGGCGAACTTGAGTTAAAACTTGGCGGTTGAATGCAGGCCATGTTGCGTTGTTTTTTATTTTTTTTTGAACAAGCGCACTCGTATTGTTGTTGTTCATTTTTCGTTGAAAATTTTAGAAAATGATCTCATCCCTATTATCCAAAGTGACCCAGATTTCGAAAAGATGTGGTTCATGCAGGACGGAGCACGACCCCATCGGACCAATAGTGTTTGGGGTCCTGGAAGAGCACTTTAGATCTGGCTTTGGGATATCAGAGGCCACTGGAATGGGAATCGCTTGGCCGCCATATTCTCCTGACCTCAACCCTTGTAACTCATTTTTGTGGGGCAGTATTAAAGACAAAGTTTACGCAAATAACCTCGAAACCATCGCTGAGCTCAAAACAGCCATTCAGGAGGTCATCGAAAGCATCGATGTCTCGACACTTCAGCGAATTTTGCAGAATTTGCTCTTCGTCCGCGCCACATCATAGCCATTGATGGCAAGCATATCGAACATGTCATAAACTAAATCCGAATATCTCTACTTACTTTAAACATTTGAATAAAATTTTTGAACTCAGTAGTTTTTGAAAATTTGATTTTTTATTTCATATAGCTCAATTAATTGTCACCCTGTAGATAATAAACTGGGCCATAGTGATGTAGTGTATAATACAAACGATAAGTTATTTCTTCTGATCTATTTACAATCCCTTCACATAAACTTCTACTACTGACCTGAGTAACAATTTTTTTCATTAAATTATTAAATTATTCTTTTATACTAAAATTCTGTTTCTGTTATTCAGAGAAAGCCTGAGAAAACAATTCTTATTTAAAAAGTAATTGAACAGAGGTATTTAATTTAGCAGAAATTTTTTTCAAACACGAATTTGAAGACTCATTATATCGGTTTTTTTTTGGGGTTTTTTTTTCCATACTTTTATAAATGTTGGACATTATTATTCGATATGCAATTTGTTAGAAGGGCTTAAAATAACATTAAGCTTATTACAAAATGGCATAAAAATAAAATCCCAGAAAATTTACTTAATGTTTATGCCCCTTTTTTATGTTTTTCACATGTTGGGCATTATCAATCCTTATGTGTTTTATTATAAGGGCTTAAAACGTTTTTTATTATAAGTTTCATACAAAATGGCATAAAAAATATAAACACAGAAAATTTGTTGTAAACCTTGGGCCGGCTTGCTTAATGTTTGTGATCATTTTTCATGTTTTTCCTCATACTCGACATTCAAATATAAGATAATAACTGAAGAAACATCTCCAAGATTTCGAAAGACAAATTGAAAAGGGAAGGAAAAATCCCACATTATCAATCGTTATGCGAAATAATTATCGTCATGCTTTGCCGCGCCTCTATCAACAGATGGCAGTGTGTATTCTCAATGCTAGCCAATGTTTCCTTTCACTTTCGTTTTCGTTTCTTCCTTTGAAGACTCTGAAGTGCTGCGCCTTCAAAGGAAGGCAATTCACGGGGAGGGCGGGAGAATGGATTTCCAGCATGTTTGTATAGAAAGGAGTTCCAGAACACAACAAAGCGCCTGGCCGATTATTACGGACGATTACACGTATACGGAAAATTGAAAAGAAAATGAACAGTTCAATTTTACGTTTGAAAAGAATACTGCCTCGTAGAAATTTACTTCGGTTATCGAAAAATTAATAAACAACGAAATAACGAAAATTAAAGCTCAAAAATTCGTAGTAGATGAGAAGATAGTAATGTGGCCCCTCAATTCATTTTTTTCTAATAAAGTTATAAGCTATCCTAAAAGCAAATACTATAGCGCAAAGAATGTGGTATTTTCTGTATATAACACTTATTTCTTTACTCTGTTTGAATATTACTCTGTGTATTATTTTTCTGTATGATGATATATTCTTCAAGTGGTCGATGTGGCAAGCACCAGCTAGGAATAGCACTTGATTTCAACTTTCATTTTAATGCTGGCATACCTAAAAATTTTTATTTCTTAGTTGGAAAGTTATTAGTTGATTAAATAAGAAAAAGTAGATTCAAGATGAAAATTGTTCCTAATAATAAACGACCTAATTCTTTGCTTATTAATGACCCACAAACAAAACTAATGCAGCTAACAATAGAAATAGCGATTTTAGCGTAAAATTACGTTCATGTAAACGTATTATACGTGAAACAAACTTTTAAAAACAAATTTTGAATATTATTTCATTTTATTTGTAGTATATGTTAAAATATATAAATATATTCCATCTTTCATTGCTACCATTGCTAATTTCTGCTTATGAGGTGGTGATAGAAAAAAAATTGTGTTGACACACATGGTATCTGTGGCTTTTTTTCCCATTGTAAGTTTTACTTCTCAACTTTTTAAATAATAGTTATTAATTAAAAATATAAATTAAATAAAAAATAAGATATAACAAACAAAAATAATTAATCAAAATCAAAATAAAAAGCTGACGTTTCGGATAGAGACTATCTTTTATCAAAGCAAAAAAGGATAATTCTCTAAAAGCAAATAGAATATTAGAGAAATATCCTGAAGCTATGAAAGTTGTACTAACGGACGGGTTTATATAATGTATAGTTTGCATGGGGAATAGTAATACGGTATTGGCTGAAAAACAAGAAGAGAACAAATGAGATTAATTAGAAGAACTGTTGGGATAGGACAGGACGGAGGACAAATAGGAAATAATAAGGGGGCGGCGAGAAAAATGCAATAGGATGACACATATGAAATTGAAATTATAAAAAAGTTTAGGAATGATAGGGTGCCTAGAAAAAAGATTTCGTAAAATTCCTTGAATTTTCCTTGATTTTTCCTGATTATCAGCAGACAAAAAAGGCTGTCATGAAAGAACATTATTGACATTGTTCAAAATTTTCGATTTTATGATTCCCTGACTGTTCCCGGTTAAAAAAATTATATATAAACCCATCCGTTAGTACAACTTTCATAACTTCAGGATAATTCTCTAATATTCTATTTGCTTTTAGAGAATTATCCTTTTTTGCTTTGATAAAGGATAGTCTCTATCCGAAACGTCAGCTTTTTATTTTGATTTTGATTAATTATTTTTGTTTATTATATCTTATTTTTTATTTAATTTGTATTTTTAATTAATAACTATTATTTATTGTATTCCAGGGTTCTTGTGTCTTGTCCTTCTCTTAATATATATCCGTTCTCAACTTTTTCTAATAGCTTTGGGAAAAAATGTAATCTTACTGCGTGTAACGTCATTTTTGGCTTTCAGCCTTGCACACGGCAGTATTTGTTACTTTTTGCCTTTCATTTCTTTAGCTGCTCAGCGTGTTGAGTTTACGTTAAATTACGGCGAATTCTACTTAGCTCAGTTCAAGTAAATGCCACAAGGGCGGCGTCACCTAAACTGAAAGTAGCGAATAGCTTCCACGGTGTGCTTGCGCGCAAAAGAAAAATGTGCACGGATAGGCTATGTGGGATTCCCTTGTTAGACGGGTTTTCTCTGAAATAAAATAACCATAATATTATTTCTGCTATAAAAAAACTAAAAATTAACAAATCAAAATAATTAAAGTTTAATTTTTGCAGAAGGACACTGCGTTTTCATTATTTTATTTAACGGTAGAAATCGCAGGCATTATAACATTTTTCTAGTCCGTCACAATCAATATGAGCCCACATTTACCACCTTTGGCATTGTACCCGTTCTTCATTCCGACTATCGTTTCATTTTGCTACCATCGCAGAAGATGCAGTTAGTATCCATGTTTTCAGATACTCTGTTCAGGTTAAGGACATCCTCCGATTCGGAATCTTTATCTATAATTTCCTCCTTTTCCCGCGTAGCTACTCTCTGGCTCTGGCACGATTGCTTCTCCCTTGTACACAGCCTCTATCACAGACAGTCTACTATGGAGACCACGGTCTCAGCTAGGGCCACGACTGCATTCATCACGAAATAAAATTATGAAATCAAAATGTTGTTACAAATTATACAGCAGGGGACTGAATTAAAATAAAACACTGGGTTTGACAATAAAATCTTGCAATTACAATTATTAATGTCGGAAATGCCTCGACAAATGCTCAAAAGGTAAACAGAATACACTGTTACTCCTCAGTACGAATATCACACGCAATATCTAGATATTCGATGTTGACGGTCACTGCTAGAGCACGTGCAATTATCTTGAAGGGGTCCACGAAAAAGCCTGAAAAGTTGATACAGCCGAGCTATGACTTTGATCTTCATATTCGAAAATAGAATTTGAAATAGTTAACCCGTTTTCAAGTTATCGTGTAAACGGCTATAAACGCATAGACCAAGCGTGCATTCTTATGTAGTTTTTTGCTAAAGCTCCTATTAATAGGTCTAAGAAAAAGAAACTAATGTGAGTTTACCTTCAATATGCCAAAGATGAAACATTATCAATTATACATTAAAATCAGTCTCTTTTGCACATTCCTAAAATAATTAAAACGAAAACATTCGACAATAAATAGTTTCGTTACTATAGTGCGTTGTTAGTACTGCTTTACCAACAGATGTGTTAACAGGAAGCGATATCTAAATTTTGCAACCAGTTATCACTTTATTGGATATTCTACCCGCTTCTTAGATGGCATTAATACAGGTAGTTGACGGAACAAGGGGGCGGGCAGCACGTTACCACCTTCTCCTCTGACGTTACACAACGACGATGTATTCCGAAGTCCAGTGGAGTTTTTTCCTATTGACTTTGCGTATTGGATTGTCATCGGTCTTCGAGAAGAGCTGTTGGAGTCATAAATGCTAACACTTGTTTGATTTCAAAGTTACTTCCCCCCCCCCAGGTCCCCTCACAAGGGGGGGGGGGGTAATTTTTTAACTAATGAATTTCCCCCGCGAAATAATTCACTTTCGATTTTGGACATTTTTTCGTACAATGCTTAGTTTCCGAGATATTCAGTTGTCTCAAGATAAATGCCTCACCCTGTATATTGGATACATCTCCAAAAGCTTTGGGATACGGGAAGAAGAATTTCAAAAGTTAACTGGAATTAAAATCATTGAACAAACATAAAATGCTTGTTTTTAACCCCACTATCATTTCCGCAAAAGTTTCTTACATATTTGTTAATAAATACCCTTATACGTAGCTATGCAGACTGTTTGAAGTCTACGATCCTAGATAGATTTTCTCAGTTCTCTCTCAGCATCACCTACCTACGAATGATACCGATTTGGTTATTGAAATAGCTATCGCTATTATTTAAGAAATCCTGTATCAAACTACTGATCGTAAATCGAAATATTTATTAATCGTATATACAACCTTTTTCGTGTTTTTGATTTCGTACACTGATTATTTATTGGCTCTGAATACCATCGAATACAATAATGTATAAAGCAGCTAGTAGAATTCTAAGACGATTTACTATATTCTTACTCGTATAAGTAACATATTGCTTCAAACGTTGTCGAAAAAGTAGTCGTCAATTTTTCATAGACTGTTGTTTTAATTTTTTGAAGTATCGTTTGGTCAGTTTGTTCATGACTTTCTGAAATAAAAACATAAGGTTCACTATTACTCTCTGCGAATGTTATTTGCAACCAAAAATAAAAATAAAATTTCTTAGATTAAAAAAAATCACATTTTTCTTAAAAAATTTATGCCGAAATCAAAAATATTTACTACCACTTCTATTAACTACGACATCCCGTCAAGTTCGTAACCAACGAGAAAGACAGGCCCTGGCCAACACCACCTGTACACTGTCCAACGAAAGAAAAACTGGGCGTGTCCAGTTAAATTTCCAATTTCAATTGTTAGCGATTGTTAATTTTACTTAGCAACAATGTCTAACAATTGAAATCGGAAATTTAATTAGACACGCTCAGTTTTTCTTTCGTTGAACAGAGTATAGATATAAGGCTGATAACGGAAAAGCCATACATTATTACATCATCAATAGTCGACCATTGTTAATCCTATGTCTACCAATAATAAGCCCTAAATTTGGTCGACTAACGATGATGTAACAATGCATGGCTTTTCCGTTATCAGGCCTTCTGTCTAGGAGGTGTTACTCTGGCGCGGAAAAGTCACCTGATCATAGTAGTCCTGCCAACAATCCAACCTTCATTGTTTCCAACAAACGAAAAAATATCGATTGTTAAAATAAAAGATGGAAACAATGAAGGTTACATTATTACTCGGACTAGTATGGTTGTAATTTGTTGTTTTATACATGTTGAACTTGTTAAACCATTGTACACGTGTTGCTAAATATGTAATTAGTTAGTAAAACCCCCTCTGAAATTCGTAACAAATTTTTTTTTTCGCTGAAATAAATTCTCATCCCTTCATTACATCCTCCACAAAATTTCATACTTTTCTGATGATTGGTTTCGCCTGTAGGCAGCTTTGCAGCTTTAATGATGGACCTTGTAGAATCTGTAAACGAGGTTTAATTGAAATCTCGATTGCGTGAACGAGCTTTAACGTGTTCTGCATTGGAAGTTGTACACTGTGATCATCGTAGGTTGTTAGGCTTCAGAGAGCTAAAGCTTCAGGAAGTGGGGAGACGAACAGAACAGGACATAACAGTTCTTGAAGACCGTGCGGAGAAATACTCTTTTCAGGTAACTTCATTTATATTGTAAGATTTTTCATAAATTCTGAATGAATAGTTTCCGAGGGAAAAAAAGGCGAGGCTTTAGTTTCGGGCTCTAATTAATCCCCATAAGGGATTCTTCTATAATATCCTTAACAGGAAAATTCGCTTAGGAGGATGTTTTCACGCCCATACTTTCGAGTAATAATAATTAAATAGAGAAAAATAGTGAAGAAAATTCCTCGGCCTGGACTCGAACCAGAGACCTTCGAATTACGGGAGATGTTTGATAGCTACACCTTCCATGTACACGGTAGCTTGGTGGTTATGGCATCGGGACCAGTAACCGATCATGGCATGAGATAAGTAGTGTCTAGCTAGAGCATTATTGCTATGTAATAATCTAACTGTGTTCTTCAAATCTTACTTGCAATTTTAATGGAGTTAAAATTTGAAATAAAGAAAACATTTAAATAAACAAATTATTAAAGAAGCTTTCGAAATTAATAGAAATGAAAACCCTTCTTTTTTTCAAGGAGGGTTACTTTTATCATGATTCTCGTGTACTTTAATGTAAATGTTTGGTTGCTTGTTCACTTTGATAGATAAGGGTAGCGTCGTTATGAATAGCTCTATTTTTATATATACGCATTTTAACTTAATTTGTTACATATTAATACCCTAATAATAATTAAAATAAAAAGGCGAGCATTTATACATACTTCGTAAGTAACGTTTTCTTTCTCACTATGGAGAGGCTGTCTTTCTTCTTTCATGCACGGTTTTTCGATATCGTTCTAATGATTTAAACATACGTATAACAAAAATAATTGTATACTTATTAATTCCATCTTAAATCCTTCGATGCCATTATAAGCTGAATTATTGGTAAGTTGTATTAAAGTAAATTTGCTTCAGGTTTTATTTTATTATTTGCCTATTTTAATAATCAAATAATATTACACAGTCCAGGCACAGACCACCTGTCAGTAGCCAGAATAATCACCTTTCGCGGCGCGGACAGCTGCGAGACGGGCAGGAAGAGAGTCAACAAGGTTCTGGAAGGTATTGACAGGGATGTGAAGCCATGCCTATTCCAGTTCTGTGGTGAGCTACCGTAGGTTGTGCGGTGGAGAATCCATGGTGCGAACATCCCTTCGAAGTGGTCCTGGGGTTTAAATCCGAGGAATTTGGTGGCCAGGGGAGTATCGTAAACGCATCCTCGAACTACGCACGGACACTCGTCGCATTGTCCTGCGGGAAGATGCCATCGTGCTGAGGAAACACAATCTGCATGTAGTGGTGGTGGACAGATGCATACTTCCATTGATCCATGGTGCCGTCCACAATGATGAGTACACCCAGAGAATGCCACGAAAACATTCCCCAGACCTTAACGTTGCCTCATCCGGCCTGGACCCTTGCGGCACATGTTGCAGGGTGTTTGCTTTCTGAAGCTGAACGCCGTACACGCCATCGCCCATCTATCCGATGGGGCATAAACCGTGATTCATCGGAAAAAGCCACCTTTTGCCACTCTGTTGCTGTCCAGTTGCGGTACTAGCGTGTAAATGTTAGTCTTTGACGTCGGTGAACAGCCGTCAGCATTGGTGTACGAACCAGCCGTCTGCTATCCCCCTGGTTCATCTGGGAGGTCAGTTGGTCCACGGTTGCACGTCTGTTCGCTTGCGCGCATCTCCGCAGCCGTCGTTCACCTCTGTTATCTATGGCCCGTGGTGTCCCACACCTGACATATCGCTGATTTTGGGTATTGCCATTCTGCCATGCACGGTACACTTTCACCACGGCGGCACGCGAACAGTTCACAAAACTAGCCGTTTCGGAATTACTGCCATCCTTGGCTCGGAAGCCGATAATCATGCCCTTTTGGAGGTCGGATACATCGCTACGTTTCGCCATGACTCAACAATTGCAATGTTTTCTGCTTCTCTCTGACACCCTTCCTATACCTCCTACCTCTGATACTGGTACGTACTTTCTGGACGTAACCATTTTCCGCTGATGTTGAACGTAGGAGTGGTCACATTAATGTGACTGGACTGTGTAATTCGAATAGGTATATGGCTTGACACTTTGAAACTTAAAATTATCTATTCATATTAACGACCTACCATTTGTGACGATTTTATCTGGCTGTCAACGACATCTTCCCTTTTATTGGATCGAATGCTTTTGGCGATGTAACGCCGCGGGAGCCAAAGGAGGTTGAGCGGTGGTGGGACGGCATTGTATTCATCGAAGTAGTAGAGCCATACTTTAGTGCGAGCAAATTTCCACTCCGTGTCGCAATTCTCCTACGATTAACAGGAACAAAAGCGACTTTATCACCTCTGCATCAATTAAATTCCATAATTTAAAAAAGGTTTTAAAAAACAAACAAAGAAAAAAGAAAGAAAACTTAGCGCTACATGCCATCATAGTCATCAGCCCAAGCATATAAAAGGAGTGAAACAATGACATTGACGATCCCAATTGGTTATTACTTTCTTCACAAAATTATTTTGGTCTTAATATAATTTGATCTACAAATTTATTAATGAATTTAATTTAAAAAATGTTTAATAAAAATTCACTCAACATCTTAATTGCCAGTTTTAAGCCAAGTAAGAAAAAAATCTGAACTTGGATAGAGTTAGATTTTGGAAAAGAATGAGTCTCAAAATCTATTGAGCCGAGTTTTTATTGCCCGCATTAAATTTGCGCGACTAAACAAGGATGGCTGTCGTTTTACATGAGTGGACTAAATATTAGAGACAGAAGGCGGAGATACACATGCATGGTTTACATCCGACTAGCTGTCGCATGCGACTCTGGAACGACTACCTCCGGTCTCAAACTGTCAGTCGTAGGAGTCGTGCGACTAGTTTTTCCGACTTCAGCTCTGTCCGACTTTCACGCAACTTGTCGTTCACGATAACCAATCAGGTTGCGAGAATATACACGATTAGCATCATGGGAAGTGACCGCTCTAGATGCAAAAAAGGAAAATGGAGGCTTCCATGGAAACTCCATGTGCAAATAAATTTATTAGTTTTTAATAAATTATACTTTTGACGCGTAATCGAATCCATTTTGGCGGAAATGAATACAGTTTCCTGTGTGACTGCAGCGCTATCACGGACACAATTTGAGTTAAAATGCTTGTCGGAATTGGAAATGTGTGTTTTGCTTGTCGCATGCACTCTGGTTTCGCTTCAAGTCGGATGAAAACCGTGCGCGTCAAAGTCGGGAATGTGTGTTGGCACCTAGAGGCTATAATGATCGGTTTCCACAGGTTAATACGTCCTCCCATGCCATCAGTCCAGCATGGCTTACGGAACACTTATTTGAATTTAGGACCACATGCTTTGCCTTTGGACCTGTTCTGACGGCATTGTTTTTTGCTTGGGAACGTGGGTGATTTCTGGGTTGCAACTGGATTGCTTCCATTATGGATTGAACAGGAACTACCTCCCGTGAAGATGCAGTTCAAAAATATTGGATCATTGTTTGTATTGCCATTAAATCCACACAGATGGTCATGCGCATCTCCCGCTGGTGGTCTATTAACCTGAGAGGAACCCCTTTCTCAGAAGCACGTATGATGTAAAAGTCCTCTGGAAGCATCACGTTGTGTTATATCCTAGCAATTGATTAGCATATGTTTATACCCTCATTCTATATATGAAAATAGCAAAGAAAATTCAACAGCCTGGATTTGAACCAGGACCTTCGGCTGATCGAGTTTCATTCTGCTCGGTTATTAAAATTAAAACGATAATATGCACATGAACTGGGTCTTACAAAAATCCCTTCCATGGCATGACTCATGAGAGCGATGAGCATGTTGAGTATGATAATGACGAAGACGATGTGATACCCGGCCCAGAGCCAATAGCCAATCGTGCTGCTGATCTTATGGTCGTTGCTGTAATTTTCGCCAGCCCCACTCATGTTGTAGCGAAGGTTTCTACTGGAGATTTCGGCGTAATCGCTGCTCCCTTGGCCAAACAAAGCCCAGAACAAGACCTTAAACGTCGTCTCGTAACTAAAAGAAAAAAAAAATAAAACATAGCATTAATCAAAGTTCTATACCATTTCAGATTAGTGATCAATGCTGAAAAATTACAGTTCGGTTTTAAAGCTTAGAATTTAAAGCTTAGTATTTTTTTCATGCTTATAAACCTACAAATAATAGATTTAGGGGAGCTATATTATAAATGGTAACATTCGTCCTTTTTTTATTCTTAATTATACGTTTCCAGTTTAACCTTACATCTTTAAATTTCTTAAAACTTTCTTGATGCATAAAAGAAAGTAAACCACAAACCACAATCTTACTATAAACGGAATGCTCAATTCTGTAAATATGTTGCCGGCACAGTAGATTATACTTTTTGATAAAAAAAAATCGACTCACCAGAAAGTATGCAACTGATGCGAAAATTGGTACATGGAATATATAAAAAAGAAATTATTATTATTATTATTATTATTATTATTATTATTATTATTATTTGATCTATTATTAGTTATAGTAACGCAGCCTACATAATTGATATTTCCATTCCAGGCCTAGGAGCGACTCTATTTTCTAGCTTTTTAGAGAGCGGATCTCTTTTCTATTTATTTGAAGTTAGTCTCTTTTTTAGAGAAAGGGGTAAAAGAAGGGAGATATAAAGCTTTACCATTCTTATTAAAGAAAAATAGGAAAGAAAATTCCACAGCCTAGATTCGAATCAGGAACTTTTGGTTCATGCCGCCAACGCGATAACCAATTGCGCCATGGAGACATGAAAGCATTACGCTATTTACATGCCCTTAGGGCTTATTTAGAGCAGTTACCTAGTCCGCAGACTGGGGCTATCTTTCCTAAGGCGTAATATTCATTCAAGAACAGGAAAGAAAATTCCACAGCCTGGATTCGAATCAGGAACCTATGGCTCAAGCCGCCAACGCGTTGGTTCGAATCCAGGCTGTGGATTTTTTTTACTTTGTATAAGAAAGTATTGTAATCACGAAAAATTTCGACCTCCAGATTTTCACTGATCTTCACTTTTTCGTTTTAGGGTCCTTAGATTACGAAAAAGTGATTTCTGGAAAATGTCTATTGTGTGTGTCCACGATAGCGTCCAAACGGCTAAAGCTATCAAGACCAAATTTTAAACTTAAGATTAAAATCTTCCTCGGGAGGTCTGATTAGTTTTTCAGTGGAATTGGTGAACCGGAAGTATCAGTTTACTCCAGCGCCAAAATATAAATTTTGAAATATCTCGTTAACCATTGCGTTTATGAAAATTTTGAAAAAATTGAAAAGTGTTACAATTTCAATTTTAAACAACTTTTGTTAAGAAAAGTATTCAAAATTACAACCGGAAGTACCAGTTCTACTCTTGACAAAAATCCTGTTTTTTGCTCATATAGGCGAAAGATGGTATAGGAAAATTTGGAATCTACAGGTATTGGACATTGAAACTGAAACACCTGGTAGAAATCCAAAATCTTTATTTAATAAGGTGTTGGGGCACCGTGGGCAGCCAGCACAGCAGTAACACGTCTTGGGAAGGATCGGTAGAGGTCCTGCACAGTTTGCACCCCAAACCATTACTGATCCACCCATTACTGATCCACCTCCGTGTTTGACTGTGGGTGCCAAGCAGTCTGGGTTGTAGGCATCAGAGGGGCTCCTCCAGACGAATACCCTCCCTGTTGTTTGGAAGACAGTGTAGTTGGACTCGTCCGAGAATATGACGCGTTTGAGGTCATCCAACGTCCACGTTTTATGCGTCCGGCACCACTGAACCCGCTTGGAGGTATTTGTACTACTGATGAAAGGCTTCGGTATAGCAACCCTGCCATGGATGTTGGATTTATGCAGGTAACGACGGATTGTCTTCGTGCACACAGGTTCCTGGAGGTGTGTATTCATTTCTGCGGTGATTTCTGCCGCGGTGGTTTTCCGCTTTCGTGCAACAATCCTGGTCCATGTCCTGACGTCTCTTTCCGACAACTTCCGTTTTCCCCTGCAGTTGCTCCTCCTGGACGTGGTTCGTCCTTCCTGTTCATATGCACACATCACCCTGGATACTGTAGCACGTGAGACATCACAAAGTGTGGCAGTTTTGGACACAGATGCACCTGCTAGACGCGCCCCAACAATCTGCCCTCTTTTGAAGTCGGATATGTCTCCCATTATAGCGCTCGGCACAGACAATTTGAAGCTTACTATCGAACTTTTCTACTGGAGTGACTACCAAGACCTCTGACACGTGATTCATTGATATGCATACGATTAATTACCTAGCAGAAGGTTCTATTCAGCCCTGGGGGTATCCAGTGCTATTTGCGAAGGTGTTTCAGTTTCAATGTCCAATACCTGTATACCAAAGTGTTTAGAGGCTAATTTGAAGTAACTTTTGTTCTCAAAGTTTTTCAAAATTTCTATCGGAAGTAGCCATTTTATACAGTTGTTTTATTTTTTTCTGTATTTGGACCAGGACATTTTTGTATAAGAAAGTCGGGTGGTGACCACACCTCATTTTTTCCCCTAATTTTCGTCAATAATTTGAACATCTGAGGTGTGGCGTAGAATAAAAGCCTCACTGAACATTCTTGAGTTATTCTTTACCATTCTTATCTTTGGTGAGACTTTATAGCCTTGGTAAGTTCACGGCAGGTGACTTTTTTAAAAGTTTTTAGTGGTAGATCCATAAACACAACAGACAAAAACTACATACAGAGAAAACACCTGATGTGAGTTAGACTGTTCCGGTTTTTATTACAATGTATAGATAGTATCAACCAGCAAAAGCAATGAAACCACAAATCAATTATACATAATTTTTTTAATGCCTCAGATGCACATCTCGGGGACTACGCTCCCTTCAACAGTCAAAGAAACTCGGAATAATAAGGAATTGCAGCAAATAAATTCCTGATTGCAAATCTGACACCAGTGACAGATTGTGAGGTTGTTCATTACATTTCTAAATTGAAACCTTCAGATAACTCCTTTTTTGACAATATTAGTGCAAAAATTTTGAAAATCATTAAGATGCTAATTGCATCTCCTCTTCTTTACCTAATAAATCTGCTATTTAATACCGGTGTTTTTCCACAAATGTTAAAATCCTCACTTATCATCCCTATTCATAAAAGTGGAGATAAGAATGATTTTGGTAACTACCGGCCTATAACCATACATCTCCTCTCTCTAAGGTCTTTGAATCAGCAATGAAACTTCGCCTTATTGGTTATTTGGAGAAATATAAGTTAATTTCTTTAAAACAATATGGCTTTCGAAAGAATGGTGGTACTGAGCCCCTTCTTCAAATGATACTAACGCAAATAGTACAAGCTATGGATAATGGATTGAATCCGTTCATCCTATACCTGGATCTAACAAAGGCATTTGACTCTGTTCATCATAATCTTTTATTATTGAAACTACATAATGCTGGAGTTAGAGGCTTGACTAATGACTGGTTTAGATCATATTTGCTGGAAAGACCTGTTGTCACAAAACTGAATGGTATAGTTAGCAACTCTTTATTCCTAGAGAGAGGTGTACCTCAGGGCACCATTTTAGCTCCCATTTTATTTAACTTTTTTATTAATAATCTTTTTTATTTAAATAGTGCTGGTTCTATTTATGCATATGCAGATGATCTAGCTATTTTATAAACTAATGATTATTCTGCTAATTTAACTGATGTGAAAAGTGGCCTTAATCTGATATCCAAATGGTTATACGATAGTGGGTTACGCCTTAACCCAAGTAAATCTAAATTCCAAATATTTTCTTATTATGATATTTATTCAAATCATAACTCATAATTCAAATCCTAGTTATGATAGTTATAAATCATAACTCATATTTTTTTCATAGTTATTTATGTAGAAATAACTGTACAAAATATTGTGGTGAGATTGAAAATGTTAGTCGTTTTAATTACTTGGGTATTATAGTTGATTCTTGTCTTAATTGGAAATATCATTGTGTCTCGTTATATAAGAGACTAAAACATATTGGCTGGACATTAATACATTTAAAAATGAATCGTCCAGCGTCCCTAATGAAATTAGCATATTATGCTTTCTTTTATTCCATTCTTCAATATGGAATAAAGCTATTGTAACGTGTAAAAACAGTAGAATGTATACGCAGTGGAAAATAAATAAAGCACGTTATCAGGGTAAGGTTGAAAAAAAATAAAGTTTAATATAGGAAAAATCCAATAAAACACAGTAAAAATTAAATGACTAAAGGATTTGGTAAAATATCACAAAGAGCTAATTCTCTTAGCTCGAATACATTAGAATAATTGATAAATCAAAAATGTTTAACTGATATCGGAATATACAGAAAAACTGATACTCAAATCAATACTTTAGTTCTAAAAACACAAAATTGATAACTTACGGCCTAACAAAAATAAATGAGAGTTCTATCTCCACAATTAAAGAGCGGTCACACAAAATAACTCTTACAATACTAGACCGAGCTAATCAGTTGATACAAGCACACATAATACTTAAATAATCTGCAAAATTCCGATAAGCTAACTTGCTCATGTTTGATACAACACATTAATGAGAAAATCGTATGCTAATCCAATTCTCTAAATCAAAAATGTTACTACAGCTTGTAACTTAACTTGGTCAAATATTCCTGTTTTACTTAACCTATCAAATAATCAACCAGATCAAACTTATGGCAAAATACCTAAAGAGTAACCCAATTCAACACTAATTAATCACATAAAAATTAAGGCAGTATGACTATAGGGTAATACAATTCAACGACGGCACACGATATGGCCTCTCATACAATTACGCCTAATTACAGTCGCCAAAATTTAACTTGTAAGAATGGGTTTAATAGACACACCATAAGAATCATAGGCCCAAAATGATTGTTAAAGTCCAAGTCCGGGAATTTAAATTGTTCAAGGTCCAGATAAAAATAACTAAGGCTATCTCGGTAGGCACGCACACACAACTTCTTACGAAAGAGCGGAATACACTAAAAACGGTTCGTAAAGGTAATGTTCATGCTGAGCGCACCGAATTCCACCGAGTTTTAAAAGAAATTCAAATAATAGAAAATCTTAGTGACTACACACGTAGAATAACTGAGAAAATTTCTACGATACAGAAGACATATGAATTTTATACTTCTACCAAATGCGGCCACTCGAGTGCTCGCCAAGAGGGCTGGACGCTAAATGAGGGAGAAAAATATAGATACAGACATTACATTTATTAGCCCTTTTCCTCCAACTCAATGCCACACCAAAGGACACTATTTTAACACAGCCAATTCACTTCACACAGGGAAAACACTTCTGCGGCCTCATCTCGGCCTATTTAGGCGAAGTACGCAAACCCGTACTGGGTTGATAGATAGGCGTTCAGCCCAGCAGGGAAGAAGCCTCTAATTACTGAACGCCCGTCGTACTCCCTTCCGTGAAGGTCGCTAAATACCGACGACCACGCACATGGATTAAGGCACGATAGGGAAATTGCACTTACAGACATTGTTGTCGACACCGATAGCGCACGAAACCTCAGCCATCTCCCGGTTGCTCCCGCTGGACTCAGACGCGCCGGTTCGTTCACGTTGACGGAGTCGCTCGTCAACGAAAACGCCGCCTACGGTGCTTCTCCGCCGTGCACGCCTTGCTTCGATAGGGGAAACGGACGGCTCGCCACGTCGTCGCTCCTATTAGGCTGAAGGTCCGGGGGTCTCCGACCATTACGGGCGACTGCGAAAAGAACTTTCTTCTCCGGAGTCGGACCGAGATCCTTCTGATGTTTCCCTTCTGAAGTCCGGGTCGCTCTCCCCTTTACCGATGAAATCTCCCGCCAAGAAAGCTTCGGTTTGACGTAACGGAGCCTCGTCTGATCTCCATTGGCTCTTGCGTGTTGGCTGGTGTGACGACACTGTCTGCCCCGCTCCTCCCCCGCCTTCTAACGGGTGAATATGCGTGAGCGGTAACAGCAGTCAGTGTCGCCGGAAATCACCCTTGGATTCGATTTCCGTGACAGCTATGGGGCGGCACATATAAGACTCATTTGCTTAAATTAAATAATTTCCATAATTACATCTTAAAGGTTGTATTTGGGCAGAAGGATACCCTTCTTTATTTAGAGTTAAGAAGAATCTATATTTACAACGTTGCTGTATCGGTTTTAAAAGAAGAAAAACTAGCGTTAGATACTCAATTTGTTCATACCACTAGGTTTTCTTTAACACATCCAACTATAGTACCAATGATAATTCATACTTTCGCAGCACATCAATATTTATTTTTATCCAAAAAAAGTTTCAATAATATCCCGATGGAATTATTAAAAGAATTCTATATTGGCTATTAAAAACTGGTTAAGCACACATATTGATATTGATATAATGCTTCCTTTTCCTATCTAACTAAATTATATTGTTAGATATAAATTATATTGAAAATGTTTTTATCTAATTGTTCTCTCTTGTTTGATTTCTTTAAGAAATCCTAGTATAAGCTTTTGCTTTTTTGGATTTCTATTGTTAATAATTTGTATATCTTTGATTTTTTTATATTGCTTATACTTATCAATAAGCTTACACTCTGCTGTATTTGCAATGTTTTGTATGAAAGATGTAAAAAACTTTAAACTTAATAATAATAATAATAAAAATAAAATAACAACCAATTAGAAATTTACAACAACCAAAATAAGAAAAGGAAGCAACCAATCAAGCTATCCTAGAGTGAATACACAAAAGGAACTCCATTTCTAAGGACTCCAGGACCAATTACATGACAGTAAACTTTCAGAGGGACAACCAATCTCTAATTGCCATCTCTTATTGCAATCGCTTAGATATTTTATACATATAAAGGGTTTTATACTCTGTCCAAGGAAACTTTGACTGGGCATCCAATTAAATTTCCAATTTTAATTGTTAGACATTGTTTATTTTTTAACATTCTCTTACAATAGGGTGATTCATAGCAGGTCCGTAGGATTATATAGTGTTAGGCTTAAACGCATTACTATTGCATGTTCGTACTTGATCATTTGCGAAAGAAGAAATGCCAGTAAATTGCTCCGTGCCTGGTTATTCAGCCAACAATGTCAAGGACAGAGAGTTAATTTTTTTTACTCTTTTCAGAGTAAATGCACTACGAATGAGTGAAGTTGGGTCCGAGGTGCACAAATACTTCCAACAGTATTCTACTGAGGACGGTCTAAGACCGAAATGCATCTCCGTAATAAAATCTTACTGTTGCAAAGTAGAATATTTCTGTTATATCTTAAGTATTTTTGATGTTGAGGTTATTTAATATTAAGTGAAATCTATTGATTCTATCAGTTACATTCCCGTCCCCCTTAAAACTAAATGGCTTACTTTAAAAAGGGACGTTGCGTATCCGTGCCCTCGCTTTCGCTTAGTTGATAATCCTTGTAAACGGTGTAGATTCCGAGAGAAAAAGCTAAGAATACGACTCCAAATAGGACAGCATATTTCAAAAATATATCGACCATTTTACTGAAGGAGATGATCAAATATCCAAACTGTTGACTAAGATGAAACCACTGCAAAATTCGGATGAAAGCCATCGTCACTGCCAAAGAACGCAGACCGTCGGATACTAACGAAAGTCTAATCCACGATATCAGTGGAATCTGAAATTCATTGTAAACGACTAAGAATTAATAAATATAATTAATGAACTATTTTAAAATGAAAATGATCTCTTCCAAAACATTACCATTTCGAGTTTGTGAGGATCGTTGACCTTCACAGCAATGGAACAACCAAAAGAAGTAACGAAGAGTAACACCATTATGAGTTCGTAGTTGGACCACCAAGATGCTGTGTAGGAGCAAAACGAGCGGATGTAAAAATCCCGCGAAATTTTAACAATGAGGCCTAAAATCCACACAAGAATGGAGAAGTTATGCCATTTAAAGATTAACTGTTTATGGTCATCGTCTCGATCGTCTAGAGCATTCATCAGCAGTAAAATAAGAAAGAAGAGATAGAAAGTGGCTGCGTAAAGAAAACGATTGAAAGGGGCATCGATGTTCAAAAACAAGGAATGACATCCACGTTGTCTGTTCTATTAAATATACAAACCAAAAGAAATTTATTTTATCGCTTTATTTAAAAAGGGAATAATTTTATTAGATATCTGTAGGTTTTTTTATTTCTGCTTTCAAAAACATTTTTCTATTCTTAAAAATCTTCAAATTAAACAAAGTATCGTGTTAATTACCTTTTGGGTGGCATGTTCTCTACAACCAAACAGAATAATGGCAAAACACAACAACGGAGCGAAGAGAACATGGGTAGTAACGTATAAGAACTTTTTGATGCTGCCCCACTTTCTCCAATTCAATTTGTCCGAGAACCAGCTATTGCGCAAAACGTGTTGACAAGATGGATTCGTTACGAACTAAGTTGCGAATAAAAGTGTATGAGCGAGGGAAGAAATTAATTAATGACTAGAGTAAATATAGAATATCGGTAAACATAGAAATAGTGCCCAGTGAATCAAAAGATGTACGTCACAGAATTAATTTTTACTATGAATTTAACCCAGATTATGCAGGCTGATAATTGCGTACTAGCGAGAATTCTTATGAGAATGTTTACAGCAGTGTTTCTTAAAGTAGAGGTCGGGAAAAATCCTTGGGGGTCGCGAAAACTCATGGAACATACAAAACGTATAAAACATGGAAGTCACTCCTGATCGGCATAAAAAACCCATGGTTCCGGGGTCCTTGGAATTTTTAAGTGTGAAAAGCGGTCGCGAGACAAAAAGTTTAAGAAACAGTGATTTAGAGGGTACTGTGTATACTGAAAGACCTGAAAACCCATATGCTAGAGGCGATTGAAATTACCGACAGAGCTTTTTGGATAAGGTACATTTATTCTGAAATACTAAGCCATATTAATGTGGAATAAGGTAGTGCAAGTAAACCGCATCGCAATCAGATTAAAGTAAATATGGAAGTACAGGGTATCCGGTTTCATGATTTTATTGTAGGTGTATTAGTTAACATACGATTGTTTTTATCAGTATTATTAATTCTGACCTTTTTCTGCTTCAGACCAATAGCAATTGGTAGCCGTTCAATTTCACCTTCGGCGAGATCGCCCTTACGGAAGATTATTGACGCCACTTCATCCTCCGTCTTACACAATGTTAAAAGTTCCACTGTGAAATCTGAACATTTCTCAGATAGTTGTTTCAGTTCGGCCTGAAATTAAAGATAAGATTCGTGTGAAAAATAGAGTGTTCTTAAGACTTGTACCATAACAACATTTAATAACTTTTGAACGTAATAACGTACTCCATATATCGTTTACAGCAAGTTACAAAGAAAATCCCACTGGGATCGGACGAACAAAAGACGGCGTCTACCATAGAGCAAATTTAGTGTAGTATGGCTTGCCGTAACAAAATCACCGATTGCTGTTCAGAGGAGATATAAAACTCAGTTGCTAAAATATACATTCACTAGACAATTTCAATACATCTTTATCTTTGATGTCATTTGGCTCAAAAATGAACGGAAAAATATGAACTGAAAAGAATGCAATAGATTTCAGATATGTAGAAATAGTTTAAAAAAATATCAACAAAATTCATCCGTTCATATTGTTACAACACAACAACAACAACAACGTTAAACATAATTTTAGTCAGTTATAATTTTATAACGTCCATTTTACAATACAATTGGTTTATTAATGTTTAGATATATAATCGATTTTCATCCTTTCGGACATCATCAGTATTTTGTATTTTCGAAGATTAATAAACCAATTGTATTGTAAAATGGACGTTATAAAATTATAACTGTATACACTATACAATACAACGTGTGTAAAATAATGAATAATTTTAGTCCTTCAAAAATATCCAATCACCCAGACTGCCGTTTAAAAAATTTCCAATCAGTACTTAGTATTTACACCTTTAGCAGAAATTATTGCATGCAAACGATTTGGCATGTTGGAAATCAATTTCCCACATTGGCCAGCAGATATTTTCGCACAGGGAAAGGTCAGGGTAGCTTTTAATTCCTCTCAGGTCCGTGGTTTTATTCCGTCGGACCCATTTTTTCGAATATGCCATAGATTTTCGATTGGTGATAAATCGGGACTGTTTGGTGGCCAATTTTTAAGCAGTTCAACTTCATGAGCTTGAAAGCACGCCATAGTTGTTCAAGCTGTGTGTGGTGCTGCTCCATCCTATTGAAACACTGCTTGACCGTTATGATTTTATTCTGGCAACGAAAACATTCCTCCAATATATCCTGATACTTGTGAACATTAACCGTCCCTTCAATGAATTTCAATTGGCCAACTCCTATTGCACTCATACCATCAGTGTTTCAGAGAATTTGACACTTGTACTTAAGCATTCTTGCTTATATGTTTCATCTTTCTTATGAAAAACACGTTTACCTTCTTCACCATAAACTGTAAATTTAGACTCATCACTGAAGATGATACTTTCCACGTTTCTGAAGATCACTGAAGATGTTCTTTAGCTCAATTCAGCCTTTTTTACCATTTGGAGAAGTGGCAGTAGAGGTTTGACCTTTGCAGTATAAAATCCGTAACATTGTTTCTTCAGATGTCGCCTTGTAGCAGCATTTGAGACATCTATCCTGTTGTTTCACACCAATCAATTGTGATTTCAGATGTGGTGACATGTTGCCCTGTTTGTTTGCCCTGTAATATTCTTGAGAGAAGTTTGTCTTGCCTTTTTGATGTTTTCCTTGGTCGACCAGTTTGCTTATTTGCGGAAGAGTTTCTTGCTTCTCTCCATTTTTTAATGATTCCAACAACTACACTTTGACATATATTTAATTCAGTAGTTACTTTGCGAGCAGAATATTTCTGTAAGTGCTTGTCAACAATCAAATTACGTATTTCATTACTGGTTATTTTACCTCGCCCCATTTTGTTGTAGCATGTGATTTGAGTCCCCAAAAAATCACAGGGAAGCTGAGATTTTTTTTTTGTATGCAAGTTGGCTGATCACGCTTACTACAACATAAAAATGCAAATTAAGTTGCAAAATGCTAAAACTTTCCCATTTTTGAGGGGTGATTGGAAAATTTGGAACAGCAGTCTGGGTAAATGGATATTTATGAAGGACTAAAGTATGTTTAATGTTTTGTTGTAACAATATGAATGGATGAATTTTGTTGATATTTTTTTTAAAACGATTTCTACATATCCGAAATCTATTGCATTCTTTTCAGTTCATATTTTCCCGTTCATTTTTGAGCAAAATGACATCAAAAATAAAGATGTATTGAAATTGTCTAGTGATTGTATATTTTTGCAACTAAGTTGTAGATTAACAAGGTGCCTGGGTGAAAATCTTCTTGGAGACCAAGACGATAGTAAAAAAAGGAAGAGCATAGTGCAGAAACCCATATTGCAGGCTGTGCTTTCTCTATGGTAGACGCCATCGTTTGCTTTGTACAGTGTGATTCAGTCAATTTCTGACCATTTCAGTGCTATGATTTATTGACCCATTAATGTTTACAAACTTAGCATTTCAGTATGATATTTCAGGCAGTTCGGAGTTTTTATTCCCGTGGAAAAGTCTTGATGATATGCTCAATGTGGCCACCACGAACGTTTTGAACTGCTCGCAGCCGAATTGTGAAGTTGTTCATAACTCCATCCAGGATTTCTGCATCCACAAGGGTGCAGCAGTCGACGATGCTTTGTCGCAGCTGGTCTAGGGTTCTTGGTGCTGTAGTGAACACACTGTCTTTAAGGAAACCCCAGAGATAAAAATCACATGGGTTTAGGTCAGGACTCGTAGGGGGCCAAAGAAAGCCACCCCCGAATCGATTCTGGAAATCTGTTTGAAATGACACGATTTCCGAATTTCTGATTGAGAAAGTCTAGCACTTCATTAGTTGTGTGAGGCCTTGCCCCATCCTGTTGAAACCATTGATGTCGAAGCGGTAGACGCCTCCTTCGCAGCTCGGGGATGAAGAAGGTTTCCAACATGTTAAGGTAAGCCTGTGACGTTACGGTGCCCTCAAAGAAGAACGGACCAATGATGCCTCTTTTGGAAATCGCGCACCAAGCCATAACTTTTCGTGGATGAAGAGGTGACTTATGGATTTCATGAGGGTGCTGGGAACCCCAAAAATGAACGCTGTGTTTTTTAACGTCGCCTGACAGATGGAAGAAGGCCTCATCTGACACCCACAGGTTGTCCACAATGTCCTGATTGGCTTCCACTTCTGCTCCAAACTCCATCGCAAATTGTTGTCGCTTCTGTCTTCCAGTATCTGTTAACTCCTGATAAACATGGATCTTATGCGGGAACAGGTGTATATCCTTTCTCAAAATTCGCCACGTCGTGGTATACGACAGCCGTTCTTCAATTAATAGGCGGCGAACAGATCTTTTTGGTAGGGGAATCGACCAACCTTGTGCGAACATTTTCGACAACTTCGGCCGTTCGAACACGAGCTTCGCTCCCGCCTTTTTTCTTGCCTTTAACACATCCAATGGCACGAAATTGCTTGGCAAAATCCATGATTGCTTGCCTGCCTGGTGCGTCTCGACACTTATACTCCTTCCGGAACTTTCTTTGCACGGTTACAGGTGATTTTGTCTCGAAATACCACTCGACAACCTTGCATTTCTGCTCTGTTGATAAAGCGGGCGCCAGTTTTCAACAATACGATTTTCATGCAGCGCCGTTGCAACAATACAAACTCCGACTATTTAGAAATTCGATATGGCGCTCATATTCTTTCAATTGATTATCCCTTATGAGCTCTTGTTATCCCTAATGCACGTCATTCGAGTGAAATGGTCAGAAATTGACTGAATCACTCGGTAGATGCCAGTACCTCCTATGAGGAGTTTCTGTAGTTCACCATTCCAAGATATCATTTTCATGTGCTTAACGCTATACAGTGAAGATATTTGAATACGTTAGTAGCGTTCAAACTTCTCTGGACTTGAAGCTGAGATTCGAAACTATTTTGATCACATATAGACAAAAAATAATAGCCTTTTCATGGAAACCTTTGCATCCTACACGAGGGTTGAATGAAAGTAATGCTTCCAAGAAGATACGAGGTACAATCGATAAATAAAGAGGCAAAAAATATTTCACAGAAACTCAAAAGATTTGTTCGGAATTGTTTAGGCATTTATCCTATTGTGACGCTAGTTGCAGAATGCCATGGTCGTAGAAATCCTTTGGCTGCTGTTTGAGCGCACTCCTTGGCTTCATCGTCCGTTTGAAATCGTTATCTCCGCTTTTTTGAGCTCACCGAAGATGTGGAAGTCACATGGTAACAGATCTGGATTATAGGGGAAGGGGGGGGGGGGGAAGAACTCAGGACTTCTCACTTGAACTTCTGCAGACCCTTTTCTTTTGCGTTGGCTATCTGCAGTCTAGCGTTGTCGTGCAACAGGATGACACCACGAGAAAGTTTACCAGGACGTTTCGATTTGACCGCGTTCCTGAACTTCGTTATCGTTTCACAATATCATTGAGCATTGACCGTAGCACCATGTGACTTCCACTTCTTCGGTGAGCTCAAAAAGCACTGCGGAGACAACGGTTTCAAACAGATGATGAAACCAAGGAGTGCTTTCAAACAGCAGCCAAAGGATTTCTACGACCATGGCATTCTGCAACTATGCTACAATGGGATAAATGCCTAAACAGCTGCGAATAATACTTTTGAATTTCGTTAAATAATTACTGTGAAATATCGTTTGCCTCGTTATCTATTGACCGTACCTAATACTTTTAACTGGATGGGAATATTTGAATAAATGTTATACAAAAAGTTTCTTTAGAACTTGCACTTTAATTAGTTGCCTTCAAGTTTCAACATAATCGCCAAATAACTGAATACATTTCTGCCAACGATGAACACGTTAGTGAAGGAAAAACTCCACCTTTTGTTTCAGAAACTAGCTCCTAACTGCTTTCTGAATTTCATCATCGGAGTCATAGTGATGTCCACCCAGATGTTGCCTTCATTTTAGAGAAAAGATGAAAATTACACTACGACAAGTCCGGAATGTATGACGGATGCAATAATTTTTCTGTTTCAGCTCTTCCATGGTGCATGAGAAGTGTGTTATCTAGCATTGTAATGTTGGAGTAAAAAATTTCTATCTTGAAATCAATTCGTCTCTTATTTCTGACAAAGTTTGCTGACAGAGGTCACCGAACTCTTTGAATTTCACTAATTACTGAATGTAAAAATAGAAATGAGCTGCCAGAATATTATTGTTCCGCATTTTGAGATCAACAGCTACATAATTTAAGACATTTGGATACTAAAATTTTTATTTATACTTGAATGTAATGGACATATTCTTACTTTATTTTCTGGATAAAGGATCACACTGGTTTCGAGCGTCTCACTCATCAAAAGAGCTTGGCAGATGGGATCTTCACTCATTGACAATATGTATGACGGGCTAGCAAGGGCCCGGAACGATTTGATCCGTTTGTTCGTCTCTTTCACTGCATCTTCATCTGAAGGATAGACAAATTTAATAATGAAGCTGGCTTACGAATTTTCATATTTCTTAATTTTTATGAAAAATAAAATATGTTCTATTTTAACTAGAGCGATATATTCCTAGTACAGGGTGATCATTTTATCAAGCGAATCGGAATTCATCACATATTCAGCATCACGTTTTTTATAGATGAAAAAAAGATACAAATAACAACAAATGGCATATTTCTTTACAAGGGTTGTGTGATAAAATTATTTTGAACACCTACCACCCCGGGTTGCATGATAAAATAATTATAAAACGTTTGTAACTTAACCGAAGATGTTTTCGGGATCAGGAATGGTGGCGCCTTCCTTATAAAGCGATTGCACCAATGACACGTTGTTTGCGGTCGCAGCCAAAACCAAAAGTTCGTTGATGTTTTGGGAATCCAATTGACTACAAATGCTTCGATTGAGAGTACCATGGAGAGTGGTACATCCGTCCACTTCAGTGCTCGATATCATCAGTTCTTGACTACTTTGCCTGAAAACATTTTATGAAAAACACGCCATTATCTTATTTAATAAACTTCACTTAAGTAATATAATATATAAATGCGTGGCAAGACTCTTCTTCAAATAAGTGTTGTGCAGTACTTTCGGATATAGTTCGACGTGATATTCCTGGCTTCGTTGATGACGGCCAGCGTGGGCCAGTCTTCCAGTTTGATCGCCAGCTGCCGGGCTTTCTCGTGTTCGCACTCATTCTCAACCAGCTGTCGGATAATGGCGTGGTGTTTGTGCAAAACAGCCATTTCCATGATAGTGTAACCGACATTATTCTTTTTCTTCCAGTCAACGTTTTTATTTTCCTGTTGCTAAATAGAAATCGAGAATAGGTAAAATTAGTGTTTTGGGTTTTCATTAAGAAATCACCAAAAAAATTGAGATGTTTCTATGTACGTACTGCAGTTTTATTTTATAAAATAAAACTTTTTACAACCATGCATTCTTTTTTTCCAACCCACGTCTGTTATATACTAGATGTTAATTAAACTGACAATGCGCAGAGCGATGAAAAGAAGGGCCTGAGTATTGTGAATACCTTAATGGATCACAGAGAAATTGTAAATACCTTAATGATTAAGAGGAATTGCGAATAAAGAAAAAATTCCTCTTAATCAATAAGGTATTTACAATTTCTCTGTGATTCCACTGGGTGGCATTGATGCCCTAAAAACATAATAAACCAGTTGAGAATGCATGGTACTGCAATGTCAGGACGATGTTAAAAGTGCAAACCAGTTAAAAACATCTTTGTGTTCGCGAAGTCGGTCGTTCCGTTGCCAATTTTTTTCGATTTGTTTGATTTTGACTTCAGGGTCGAATAGAGCATCCAAAAATAAGTAAGAATTATAATAGGCACTCATCTATTCGGAAACATGACTAAAATGGCAGGTTCGGTCAAAATTTTAAGTCTTTGATATTATATTAAATTCTATTCTGGTCAATGAAATGACATTTCTGCCGTGATTTTGCATCAGATGATCCGGTAATTTATTTATTTGCATCAGAATTTATGTTTTAAGAATAAGAAACTGTTGCAATTCGGAGCTTTCTTAATTTGAGTTATTTGACTGAAAAAACAAAAACGCTAGTTCGCATTAACATTCTGTAGCGTAGTCCCCATCTTGACAAGATATTATGGAATTGAACCACTTCTTTCTTTCGTGTAAACCGATATAATGTATAATAATTAATAAAATGATTTGTTACAAGCTTCGTCACAAAGTTCTCTGTCGTTAAATTCATTACTAATTAACATGTTCAATAAACATGTTGTTTACTAGGAAGAGTAAGCGGATGTTTTTCTGTTTTTATTGAGAAAGCGTCAAGACTCCATTAAATAGATCCTGAAATTGTTGTAATTCTAATGTTGATTAGAGTTTTTTTTTACTCAAACTAATTCTAGGAACATATAGTCCACGTGTTGGAAACATAATTTGTTGTTGCGTAGTACATCTTGAATGTTTTCCACTTCTTCGACATCACCACCGACTAAAATGGTGCAATTTTTAATTATGGATTATTTAAAAAGTCGACTTTACAATACCAATGGTAAGCGTTGATTCAATAGAATGTTGAAGTCATTTTTCGAAACATGATTCTAGATCTTGGTATAGCTTTCTAGCATGTTTTGCATGCCATGGTTATTGAGAATCTTGTTTAGAATTTTAAAAAATCAAACTTTGCTATTTTTTTGAATTTAGTCCTTTTTTATTTTAGTGCACCAGCGCCATTTCCTGGTATTATAAAGAAGTAATCTTATTATTCGCAAATTCTGTTCTTCATGTTCTCAATAAAGTATACATCAATTTGCACTGTGATCCCTGAATTAGTCTTTTCTACATCGCTAGGAATACTGTCAGTATTTTCTACGTTCCGGAACCTGCATTCTTAATTCCTATATTCTGCAGAAGAAAAGAAAAACCGGGCGTTTCCAGTTTAATTTCCAATTTCAATTGTTAGACATTGTAAACATTGGAAAGGTCCATTTTTTCTTCCGTAGCATATACTGGAATAACTGGTAAGTTTAATTTTACAAAAATACAATTTACTCGTACTAAGGTCAGAGTAAAGTAAAGCGAGCAGAAGTGATCATTCCTGGAATTCTAATTTGTTCAGTCATTGGTAATCGCTCACCGGGGTAGAAAATATTTTTTTGATAAATTGAAAGTAATGAAATCATTTAAATCCCATTGAACATCTGTGGATGAATTGGTGCGACGACTGCTAGCTAGGCCACATCTATGAGTGAACGGTCTTTGGAAAGAATGAAAAAAAATTTTCTGAAGCTATCTACCAAAAATTAATAGCAAGTCTTTCTCGGAGAGTAGATGCCGTATTTAAAGGAGGTTCAACACCATAGCAATTTTTGTGAAATCATGGTTGTAGTAGAAATGTTCGGAAAGTTATCATTACATGTGTACTTCGAATGATAAGCAGATTGTTAATTTTACGAATTAAGAAATAAAGTGATAAAATATTAAATGCTTTGGACTTTTTAATTCTCTACTTCCTCGTTAATTCTCTTACACTCGAATATTTTGTGGATGAAAAAGACAAACCCTTTTAAATTTATTTATTCATTGTCGAGATATTCATGTACGACAAGAAATTTTCAACCATTCGTTGCTAGAATTACCAAGTAAAAAATAATAACAAAGAAATGAAGACAGTTATCTAAGTTTACACTGTACAACATGAAAAATGTCCTTTAGATGAAAATATGTTTCTTTTATATTTTTGGCTGAAAATAGCGAATGTGTAATTATTTTTTGTTTACCAGGCATCATTTACCAAAAAAAATCCACATTTTAGCTTTTACGTATCTATATTGTAGCACGTATAGAAGCGCTATGCGACCAGTTACTCATTCTGAAGATCTTCCTATACCTGCAGCTCCAGATAAATATACTGTTGATTCAGAGGAAGACACCTCCGATGACCCAAACCATCAAGATCCTGACTTTCAACCATCTACATCTATGACATGTTCACATCATGAAATCACACAGGCAGAGCTTAACGATGGAATCGAAGTATGCTAGCTGAATATTGCAGATCTGTTATCAGGGGCACACCAACACATGCCTACAAGAGGAAACTGCCAAAAAATTCATTTTAGTGTTTGTTTTCTATAATCAAGCCTCCATTACATTTCTCTGACAAGTGGGTCTCCTACAAAAACGGTACGTGATGGACTATTTTGGTTTTGATATATGAATCGAGCACCTTTTGTTTATACAGAATCACATAGTTTCATCTAAAGGACAGAAAAAAGTTCAAATTTGTTGTACAGTGCTATTGATGAAAGTAGGAAAGAAAAGTGCATAGCCCGAACTCAAACTAATTACCATTTAATTACCATTTGAATCCACTAACAAGGAGACTCCACGTACTCTACAATTCGGGTATTTATAAACTGCACATATTCAAATAAATTTTATGAATTTTTTCCTCGGAAAATTTTGAGAAGTGTATCGAATGGCTTTGCATGGGCAGTTAATTTGGTGAAAGCTATTCGTAGAATTTTTTTTAACAAATGCGGGGCGACAGCATAATCATAGAAAGGGAGCCAGCAGAGTATGTTGAATCTCCTTTCTATGATTATGGTCAGAGTACGTGGACTCTCCTTGGAAGTTTAATTATAATTTGTATTCCGAAGAAATCGTTTTATACTCCCCCTCCAGCTGGGTTTTTAGAACCAATCTTTCAAATTCGTAAGCAAGCGCTAAAATTTTCATAAGCATAGGTGAATTTTCAATTATGCTGAACTATCCTTACATTAAATATTATTGTTTTTTAATATATTTTACTTGATGCATCATGTTTGATAGCAACTTTTAAAATGAAAAACTTGGTGTTGAAAATGGATTTATAAAGTTGCTTGCGGAGAAGAAAATCCATACGTCAAAGAAGTTTCATGATTGTCTATTATTGAGTGGTTGGTTGGTTCGTAGTTTTTTTTGGGGGGGGGCTCGTCAATATCTTTTGCGCACTTACCAGGGCTAAAAAATTTTCGATTTTCGATATTTTTTTCGCAATCTTGAGACAATCCCACATAAATTTAGCTTTACACTTTCAAGGAACATACAAAGCACATCCATGGCCATGACGAGATTCGAACCCGCGACCCGGCGGATTTGAGAGCTGAAAAGCGCTCTCGGCCCTAGAACTCTAAAGACAACCAAGAATAAAATCTATAATCATATCAGCACACGTAGTAAAGACTGCGGTTTTGTATACATTTTTGATTCTGCGGGCAATCAATTACACTAGTCAACACACATTTTGTAACTATGACCACACATAGTGTTCTTAGTAATAATTTGTATGTAGAATCCGAATCTGCTTTTAGATTTTTTTTTATCACGTCATGTTTCCAAGTTATGCACTTCGAGACTTCTATGTTAAAGTAATGAATGTGAAGAGAAGCGTCTGCAATGTTAAACTATCCATATTTTGGGGCCGCAAGAAAATTTATCAGGCCCCAAACACTGAATAATTTTAAAATGTTTCATTGAAAAAAAGAAATCTGTGCGTGCTAGAGAAATTTCAAAATTATATTCGTAATAAGCAGAAAAAATACTACCAAAAATCACCCACTTGAATTTGGTTAAAAGAAAAATCTTAAATTTTGTTGGCCAGTGTTATTTAATGAGAAATTAATAAATGAAAACTGAGGTTAATCAACGATAATCATTATGGAAAGTATCACGATAGAGATAAAAAGAGAAGAAAAAGAACCAAAAAAGTGATACGGTATGCTAAGTTTATTGCGTTTCGGTGTTTCACCATCATTGGAGGCACATAGCTACAAGATGATGATATTAATGGAACAATTGAAGGAAAAAATTCCGCAACCTGGAATCAAACCCAGGAATCACGAGTGTCACGCTTATTGCCTCTACCAGTTTCATTTCCAATATGTCCTAAAGGCTACAAGCCAGTCAACAGGGAAGACCAATGGCAGGGCACGCACTCGGCTCACAGATCGGAAATTCCTCCTTTCCGAACTATCAGAAAGCTGATGAATACTGATAAAAAAAAATAAATGAAAACTGGAATTAATGCTTCAAGCGTGAGATGATGATATTAATAGTCGTTTAGTGTTGTGTTTAGTTGTTATTTTTAATTAATATAATACTACACCTTTAAATCGCCCAATTAACCCAATGTCGAGTACAGATAAAGGCTGGTTTCCTTTCTGACAAGTTCCAGGCACTTGTTGCGCGTAATTGTTAGAATGGAAACAGGAAAGGTACTGTTTCCAATTTCCTGCGACATCTGTGATTTCTAGTTGCAGATACAGTTTTTTTTCCAGTTTTCTGTGTGGAGTGATTTGTTGTTCAAATATGGACAACGTGTGCCACAGTCGCTTGGCACATTTCTGTCCCCGGCACTGTGCCGCAACATGATAAAGACTGTTTCCATTTCAACAAATTTCGGGAACATATGCCAGCACAGACGCACATGTTGCGGGATAAATTTGTAATAATGGAAACCAGCCTTAAAGAGTACGAATACAAGCTCTGTATGTACCAGCACAACGGTAATGAAATTGTAGTTCGTTGACCTGATTGTAATTTATAAAGGTGGACTTATACGCCCTTACAAAGAACTCTCTAAAATACCTGAAATAACTGATCGATTCTGTCTCGGTCTCCCTTTTCGACGCAATCGAATACATCCTGTTCGAGTGGCGTTAATTCGTCACCCACGTTTCGAATAAATATGGCCTCTTTCTTCCTCTTCTTCCGCTTCAGCGAGTTGCTCATTCGATTAACGAGTTTCTTTCGCCCATACATCTTGGAAAATTGTTCTCAACTTTGTTGGATCACGGAACTTTTCTTTTACATATTGCCCTACTGTATATTTGGCTTTTTGCAAGCCCAATTTTTTAGCAGTTGTTTAGGCAGATGATTTTCTGAATTTCATTAAGATAAACGAATTATCTGATAAGACTTTGTGTAGATTAGATAATATCATTTGACAGTAACTTATGCTTTTTATTTTTTTTTAACCTTTATCAATTGACTCATTAATAACTGATGCCTAGAGAGAGGTTGAACTGGTATCATGAATTTTGTTGATTTTCAAGCCTTATTCATATTACTTTATTCCTGACTCGCAATCCCTAACACTACAGAGGGTGAGTCAAAGAGAATGTTACACTATTAAACATGTATTGCGAATAAAATACCTAAGATAGAGGACTGTGAAAGGAACCAATAGAAAGATAAACTCACAAAGTTTCATTTTCATTACAATGATTCAATATGAGAGCCGTGTAACGCGACAAATGTCCAAAGGATTATCCAATTCTTAACATTACATACATAAAAACATTTTTTTCAAAACAAAATTTATTTTTACATGAAAGAGCATTTCTTAAACTATTTTTCTACATAGTTGCCACCGTTCATCAGGCATTTGTCGTAGCGGGAAACCAACTTTTTTATATCCTCTTCATAGAAAGATGCCGCCAGTGAAGACAGTCAATCTCATACAAAACAGTTTTTGAAATTTGTGGAAACTCATTACAAAGCATTCTTATTGTGAACCGTCTCTTTTCACGAATTTTCTCATTCACTTTTTCAACCAAATCATCATTGAGAAAAGAAGGCCGCCCACTCCGTGCTTCGTCACGAACATTGGTTCGTCTATCATTGAACTGCTTAACTCACTTTCTCACCATTCTATCAGTAATTATATTTTCTCCCTAAATCTCTACCAGTTGACGATGAATTTTAGCTGGCTTAACATTCTTTGCGTTCAAAAACCGACTATTTCGCACTCCGCGGGCTCACAAATTGTATTAAACATTTTCAACACTCACTAATAAATGTAAACACAACACAATCCGGCTGTAATGGCGTCAATGCAAAGATAATGAACTAGAGAGACGAGTGTGCATGCTCGGAACTGCGACACTAACGCTGCATCGTACGAACGAAACGGTACTTACTTTAAGCCAGGGCTGTGGAACGTAACTGAAACGTAACGAAATAACGATATTAATAGCGGTATTATAATGCTTAACGTAACGAAATTTTTTAAAGCTGGATAATAACGGAAACATGATAAAATCTGGGCTGCGGAGTGTAACGGAAACGTAACGAAATAACGATATTAATAGCGGTATCATGTATAACGTAACGAAATTTCTTAAAGCGGGATAATAATAGAAACATAACAAAATCTAGGCTGCGGGAAACAAGCGTAGGAAATATATATATAATCAGGAGTGTTGGGATTCTGGAGGAGTCCATTGATAACAGGGAGGTGACTGTCATTCAAGCATGAACTCCTCCTCATACAAAAAATAAAATATTATTATTAAAACATTATGATAACGTTATTTTCTAAGATCACGATATCAAGTAATAAAAAGCATAACGTAACGAAACCTCATAAGAAAATGCGTAACGTAACATTATAACATTACATAAATCAATTCGTTCCATAGCCCTGCTTAAAACGTTATAATAACGTTTTTTTCTAAGATAACGATATTCAGTAACGTAACACTTACCATAACGAAATCAAGTAACAAAAAACATAACGTAACGAAACCTAATAACAAAATGCGTAACGTAACGTTATAACATAACGTAAATCAATTCGTTCCACAGCCCTGCTTTAAGCACAAGCCTCGTACAAGAGCATATCGGCGCTTGCGATGCAGTTTCGTAGTCCTGCCAAATCTTTCTGTTGGTTTGATACATCGACAGTGTCCTTTACAAAACATAAAGAAAACCAATTTACAAGTTCAGGTGACCTAGGTGGCCATTTGCTAAGTGACAGGATCATGCCGCACCTGTTAATGAAGTGGGGACATGTTCAAACGAAACTTGTTAATGATCCCCTGTCCAGGGTTATTCATAAAAATTATGCGACGGATAATGGTAATCCTTACATCGTTAATGAGGGGACCACCACAGTTCCCGAATGTATCAGATCGTTGCATATCAAATGTCGAATTTCGAGATGGGTTCTGCGCTTCAGCACGGTTTTCACGTTTAGTAGCAAGTGCCCATAACAAAGTGGTACATTCCCAGAGATAAACTTATCAGTGACCAGCTGCCTGAAATTTGCAAGTCTGCGATGATATTTAATAGCGTTTGAACCCAAGCAAAGATAGTCATGACTTCATAGGAATTACGTATGATAATGCATTACGAGTTCAGGTTGAATCACACTGCATCCAACGCCTCTCGAAACATCAATAAGGTATTTGGTGTAGGCACCATAAACAAACGTACTGTCCAACGTCGGTTCCGAAAATTCCGGGCGGGAGTGACGGATCTGGCAAATGAGCCACGCGCCAGACCGCCCAACGTGTTGAATGACGCTGATCTGAAGCGATCTATGGAAAAGGACCCGTCAAAAACTGTTCGGGACCTTACAGGGGATCATACTATATCAGCGTCGACTGTCAGTAGACACCTTAGGACAATCGGCAAGATGAAAAAGCAGGACAAATGGGTCCCACATGGACATCTTGGTGGAACATCCGTGGTGTAGTGCATTACAGCTTCCTGCAACAGGGGGAGACGATCACCGCTGCGACCTACTGTCGTCAACTGCATCGTATGCACACAAAACTGTGTCAGCAACAACCTGCACTTGTGCATCGCAAAGGCGTCCTTCTGCTGCATGACAACACGCGTCAGCAGGTTGCACGAACGACCGTGCAGGCGCTACAGGCTCTGGGCTACGAGGTGCTTCCACACCCCCGGTACTCTCCGGACCTCTCCCCTACCGACTACCATCTTTTCCAGAGCCTGAACAATTTTCTCCGGAGGAAAACATTCCTAACCGAAGCAGACGTCGAAAACGCATTCCGGGAGTTTATTGAGTCCCGTGACCATGGATTCTGTTGGAGAGGGCTCGAGAAGCTGCCAAATCGTTGGCAACAATGTTTGGATTGCAATGGGGGTTATTTCGAATAGCACGTGTGAAGGTGTCCTTTCCGGAGGGCCATTAAATATGACCTCTGCAATCCGACATTTGATATGCAACGACCTGATACTAATCATACACGGTTTTTTTTTCTTATAGGGGATTCCTGAAGGATACTGTCTTTCACTTTGCAACTGTATCACCGCAGCTGTGATACGGATTAACACTGTTAATTTAACGGTGATATTTCTGAGGTGTGCGTCTTATTCAACGTTGTAGCAAATTTTCATTGAAGTGCGGATAGTTTCCTATAAAAAAATGTTGGAGAGGTTGTCGTTCCATTGACGTAAAAATTATCACTATCCATCGGCATAATTACCACTGAGAAGGCGGATAGCGGTAATTACGTCGATGATAAGTGATAATTATTTCCCCTTTTGTAAAAGTTCTCTAAGAATTATGCATAGAGCTTTTGTGGTGAAGTTCTAAAATGTTTTACGACTTAAGAAAAATCGCAAAAGATGATTAAAAGTAATGTTTCACCGAGAACCTCCCTTTCATCCGTTCTTGGTTTCACTGTATTTTGTTGTTTCATCCGCAATGGATGTTTAACCCCGTAAGACCCATGAAGTAGATAAATAATTTTTTTATTGTCGTACAGTTAACATCAGTTAAATTAATGATGTTAAATTTTAAAAATTATTCTTTCTAAGCCCATCTGCGACATTGGGAGTCAAATGTAAATACTGTAAATAAATTGGGGGTATGCTACTCTGGCCATATTTTTTGATCCCGCCGTGGGCATGGATGTTTGTGTTTGTCACGGGCTGCGTACAGATATAACTTGTGTAAAAGGCGCAAAATGACCTTAGTAGTCGACGCCAAAAATTCTAATAAAGCAACCAACCAACCAACCAACCATATTTTTTGTTAATAGAATTTGCATTATGTAACGTCAATTTTTACAAAAAAAAATGTTGAAGTTGATGTATCAGTTGTGCTACAAGTGTTAAAAGTAACATTCGTTTTGAGGAGTGCAATTTCGACAAAACGTATGAGGAAACTTGTGTTTATTTTAAGGTGTAGAACATCACCAGGTATCTCACGACATCCTTTTCAATAGCACCCTGTATACAGAAATTTTTTACATTGATCCTAAAATTGGAAATATTTTGTCCTTATAAAAATTCTAAGCAGCCAGCTTCAACAGTCAAGCTAAGATACTCATAGCTTGCAGCATTGTTTTCAGAATTAATTGCTGAGGTTTAAATACGCATGGGATGTCAGAAACTGTGAACAATGGTTGACTGAAAAAAATACTCAAGAGAAAAAAGAAAACATTTTTGTGGATTTGTGCTTTCTTCTTTCTCTTGATTATTTTTTCAGTGCTGAGGTTTAATCAAAATTTTTAATCATATTCTGTGAGGTTTCATTCTGTAGGTAAAACAACACGACGATTTGCCTTACCAAACAACCAGAAATTAGCATGTTTCCATCATCAGCCTTGCTTGCACTGAATCATTCAAAAGCGAAAGCGAAAGCGAAAGCGAAAGAACGAAGAATGCTGCTCCAAATTTACCTAGTTTCTATTTAATTAATTAGCCAATCAGGGACGTAGCGAGAGAGGGAAAGGTTCGCATTTTGGCATACTACATAGAAAATAATTTATTCTTCTTTCGGAACGTTAGAATTGTCCATTTTACAGTGGAGAACTGCCCATTTTATACTGTCGATTTAGAAAATTTTATTTTGTTACTCGAGGGGAGGGGCAAATTGAAGACCAAACGCAATGTTAAGAGCAAAACTAAAAAGAAAATTATATTTCGATAAGTACTTTTATAACTTAACAAACACTTTTATTATTTGACTATTTTACACAAAAATCTTTGCCATCCATCAAGCTCGTCACATTGACATGAATTTTAAGAGAGTCAGGTAGAGGAATTTCGGATTGACGCCGATATCGGCCGTATACTGAACCCCTCGAACGAGGCCATTATTGTGAAGGATTCCGAACTCGCCGTTGATGAAGCCATCCTCAGTCTTCTCTTCATATCGAAATCGCTTGAATTCAGGTTTCTGAAGGATATAACCGAACTTCTGATTGGCCGTCAACACTGCTGTTTCATTGGACTCGCCCGTTTCTAGATCGTCTATGACGGACCACGTCACGTGGTTGATGGAAGATTCCGTGGTGGCGGCTACTGCTGGAGGCTGTGTGTCTACCAGGGACGGCGATAAATTTTCTTGGAAGAAGTTCTGAGGGAAATGATTGGAGGTGAAATTCGGTCTTGTGGACTCAGAGAAGTCGTCCGACGATTTGACTTCTTTCTCCGACTGCGAATATCTCACTTCCAATATTTGCTGATGAACAGGGAAGATTGGCAAGGGTTCCACGCATGCGGCAACGAGTACATAAAATAAATACAAACAGATCTGGAATAAAAAAAAATATAGCAAAGACCTCATAAATAGAAGCAATAGATAAGAATTTTTATTTTAATTTTTTTATTTTTATTTTTATTTTAAAGCCAATATTGAAATTCGGTATCTGTTGGCAGATAAGATTTTGAACTTTTCCATACATTCTTGCAGATAAGATATAGATCCTAAGGCTGTTTCTACTGAAATAATTGAAATTTAACCACTTCCACAAAAGATTGCATTATAATTTTAATTTTTTAAAGGCGATATCACTTAGCATTTCGTTGAAATATTTTTAAATCAGCATAAAATCTGTCGCAATACGATTAATATTTTCTATAGAAATTGATGTTGTCATAATCGGATAGAAATTACCTTTAAAGAGAATTTTGCTTCATAAGAACGGGAAATTTGTTAACTTTAAAGCGATAACGTGGTTGATTACCAGTGTTATCTTGAGGCGTCAAGGTTATTCCTCTGGGCTTCCTTTTATTAACCTTTTTTATAACAACTATGTAACTTGACGATATCAAAATGATAATGAAGAAAATCCTGATCTGACTCACCTCTACAAGCAATAAACTGAACGATTCATGATAGCTAAGGGCTTAAATTACAAAATAAAGGAAACTAATTTGTTTTTAATGGGGCTTGGCTTCAGATGAAAACGAATCAATACCAAATTAATCACAAAACTTATTTTGCTAACTCAAAAAATTTTAGTATTTTTTTTACTTAATACCCAAATTACATTTCTAAAAATTTAGATATGCACATTATACTACACTTAATTATAAACCATGTCCGCCATCTCCAATCAAAGATTTATATTTACCATGAATACGCATATTTCACTACCAGGTCTTATTCAGCTTCGACCTAGTTTGTGTTTAAAGAATTGGCATCAACAGCACTTATGTTATTTTTCTGTACACCTAATTATACTTTAAGACTTAAGTATCAAATCAATTCAAAATATTTAAAATTCATATTTATGGTTTATCTAATATTGAAATTAAAGCAAAGGAACTATCTTGAGGATAATTCCCCATTTTATTGCTGGCCTCAAATAGATGCCGCCCTCAAACAAATATCGCAGCTTTTATTATTGGAAAACTTGCTGATATCCCCGGCGTTGCTCGGGCTCTTTTTTGATGAAATTTTGCAATATCTGAATATGAATATACAGTAAAAATGAACACATGAAAAAAGCTTAGAATTTTTTGGTAATCTGTTATTGCAATTCGCACTCTGCTCCCGGATGTCTTGAAGCAAAACTTGGGCATTCATCACTTAGTGTGGTCTAGCAGTCTCCGTTTCTTCTGTAGACACGCTTGGATCGTTGACGGCCGCCTCGGAATTTCGTTTTCCACTGGGTCACTCGCAGAGCGCTGGCGAAACCCATACAGCATCGAGCGAAGGAACTGGTTCCTCTGCCGCCTTTCCACTTTTCTCAATAGTCTGCTACTTCTCCATTATCTACTGTTAAGTCCTAAGCAGGAGCGACGCGAAGCGGTAAGCAAAGTAAGCGCCGAATGGGGGCGCATTGTAGGATGGGGCGGCAACTAAGATTGAAAGGGCGCTTATTTTAGAGGCTTATATGGGTTTGCATAGGGATGCCGAAGAAGCTAGCGCCGGCCCTGGTCCTAAGAACCATCAATTCTAAGAAAAGCCAGAACGACAGTAATTCTATGTATTGTTTACAAATTCCGACGGCTTCTCACTGATTCTCAGAAGTTGTGAAGCAAAACCCTTCCAACAGTATGCTCACGACCATTTCACGAAAATTGAAATTAGCATTAGGAAATAGAAAGCCCGAAGAATATTATATTTTATAGAAGGGTGATCCTCGACCTAAGCATGAAAAATATTTTGTGTCCTCAAAATATTTTTGTTAATAAAATTTATATTACCGTAAAACATTCATGATATTATGAAAAAAAAAAAGGATTACTTAAGATTACTTTACATGTTCTTAATGAATGTTATATATAATACTATTTGATTGGTTGATCCTGGTACATTTTCTATGATTTTTGTATTTATTACCATATACCATATCATTTTTAGAATTCTGTGTTGCTATCACCCATTGTTGATACAAATACGACCGGCCTATTATTGCACAAACTTTGCCTTGCATTGTTGGTCATGAGATATATATTGTTGGTCCGTGCATATTGTTGGTGAGATATCTGCTACAGCATGGCCTGCCAACATTTTGAATATCGATTATTATCGATAATTATTAGTTTTTGAAATCTCATGTAAACAGTGATCTTCCTCTTGCAAAATTTCATCAAGATGGGAATAAAACTGTTGATTTCTATAAAAAACAAACACACAAACAAACTTTCATTTTAATTATTAGAAAATTAATTACCAATCATTATTTTATAAGAAATATTTATGAAGGTAAGGTATTTTTGTTAAGAAATAAGCATAAATTAAAAATAAAAAAAAAGCAAGAATGAGACTTAAACCACAATAAACGAGGCGACGTAAACGGTGCTTTAAATAAAAGTTTGGGTAAAACAGACGGTCAAAATTTTCGATACTATGGCTGGCGTTCGGGAACCCACAAAGGAGCTATCTTTCTATACTCCCCCCCCCCCAAAAAAAAACGCGCGCGCGCGCGCGCACACACATACACACACACACACACACACACACACATACACACACACAAAATTCATTTCTGCCAGCAGTACCTTGGATGGAAAAGGGTAAGAGAGCGTTCGATGACCCTTAGCATGCTTACACAATTTGAACTGCTGGAACATTTAACGCCTTGAACAAATGATCAATGAAACATATCACCACGTCTACATCGATTCTTTCCAAAACAGCTCATATCTTTATCATTATTTTTAAGAGATTAAAAGAAAATTGTTTCCTTATTAGTAGCAATGAACAGCAATGATCTTTGTTTAAAACGGACTTCTTCCGCCTTAGCGCCGAAGGTCGGGAAAACGTTCTTATTTTCTTTGCCGAAAACAATTCAAGAGCATTTCGTCTTGTCAACATTGAGAGCAAGGTTGGCTACCGGCAAAATTCAAGGTGACCGAAGAACAATTGAACGGTTTTGACGAGTAGAAACATTTGTATGTATTCAAAGAAAATATTTAAATTTTCTTTTACTCCTAAGTTACGGAATAAGTAGAACGTTTAAATAATTTATGAGCGCAAACACAAAATTTCTACTTCGTTCAATATAGAAGCTTAAATAGCGCAAACAAGACAATAATAAATCTCGTTCAGGCGTGTTCAAGAACAAATGGTAACATAAAAAAAAATGTCTGTTATAAATTATTTCAAAAATATTCTTGTGTTCCACTCCTGTTTCTTTTTATAAATGGATGAAATCCTAAAAACATAATTAAAATCTAACCACTCCGTTTTTATCGCCACCCAATTTATAACATAGATTATCTAATGAGATAAACGAATGGATGCATAAATGTTGTTATTAATTGCGTGTATAATGCACATTTACGACTGAGTGTACAAAACGTAGAGCAATATTAAAAAAAAAAGAGAAAGAGAGAGATATGAGCTTTAATTTTAGGGCTTGAAAAATCTAAGTATTTCGGCAACTCTGTTGGAAATGTGGTACTTTTGGAAGAGAGAGAGGAAAAGAAGGCTTCTTGGGCCAAATGAACGATGACGACGCGAATTTTTCTGTTGATAATCTATTCCAGGCAGAGAGATAGACGAAGAAAATAATCTTCTTTTGACATGACCTAGAATCCACCCAAGGAAGATACCGGGTGTCCCAAAAATGACTGATGGATTTTGAAAATCAATAAAAAAAAAGACGGAATGTGATAGATATGTATCGTTGCAGCCTTATGCTTAGGAAATCAGGGAATTTTATCCCACCAAATTTCAAATTTAGTTAACATTTTCACCCACAGGTGGCGCTGAAAACTATGAAAAAATAAAAACCGGTATGAAAATGTTGCAAGGACTGTTGCAAAAAACCATTTCGGTAGAGCGGACTTGCAATCTCAACAGCACACGCTATCAGCTTGACGACGAACTATGGAATGGCGAGCTGAAATACTTCGTTTTAACTATACTTGTTACAGATCGCCTGCAGCGCCATCTCTTGATAGAAATGTTAACTAAATTTGAAATTTGGTGGGATAAATTTCTCTGATTTCCTAAGCATAAGGCTGCAAACGATACATATCTATCGCATTCCGTCTTTTTTTTTATTGATTTTCAAAATCCATCAGTCATTTTTGGGACACCCGGTAAATGAAAGGGGAAAATCATAGAACTCCAATTTTCATAACTGATGGATAATATACTTGAGTATTTTTATACGCAATATAAAAATAAAGGAATCTTTCATTAAAAAAAATAAATTTTGTATATGTACTCAATAAAATTATAAATAAAAGTTTAAAGACTTTTAAAAAGAAGATTCTGAAGATGGATCAAGAAAAAAAAATAGGTTCCGAAAACATTTAAAAAATAAGTAGAAGGAAGAGAATAACTTCTTACTGACAGTATAGCAACCATCAAGGACAGTTCACCGTTCGTGAGAGGAAATGTGATCACAACTTCGGATAACATGAAGTTCATCTAGTGATAATGTTTTTCATACCAGAAGAGAATGGGAAAAACATAGCGAACTTTATAATATTTTTATTTACTCATCATTTTATAATTGTATTGAGTATATATAAAAATTTACAGATTCATTTATTATTGTTTATAAAATTTACATAGTGTAATTGATATTTGGAAAAAATATCTGAAAAAAAAAGTATTTCTAAAAAATAGTTTTCATCTCGGTTCAAATAAAGCTTTAGTGTTATATATTTTAACAAAAGCACTGTCTTGATGTCTAGATATTATTTAGAAAGGCAGAAGAACTGCAAACGCCATTGAATAACTTTAGAAACCTCCTCCCGAAAAGAATCCAGAAGTGAGATGTTTGGGTGACGGACATTTGCATTCGAAAGAGAAGGTTCTCACCCAAAACGTCTTTAAACAGCAAAATTTTCGGGTTCATTAAACCTACAACAGAAAGCTTTTTATATTCGTTTTCCCTCTCGAAAATAAAAAATCCTACTGTTAACAATATTTGCCATTGTGGTTGAGATTTTTTATTAAATTTTATCAGTAATATTCGTCGTTGTAATGTGAATTTATTATTGTTATTATTAATGCTAGAAAATTCATCAGCGCAGTCATAAGAAGTTAATTTGATCTTGAAAGAGTAGATTTGGAATGAATTTTTGAGAAAAACTTGTTCTGCAAATTAGCAATTTCTCCCTCATACGGTGGAGGAGGAGACGTGGAGTGGAAGGGGGAACAGGAAAGCGATGAAAAATTTCAGACATAGTCAAATATAGCGGAGAAAACCTGAGAAACTGGAAATGCCCAATCTGGGAAAGTTAGTAAAGCAGGCCTCTCAGATTTCACATTGGATTAAAATCGTATTTGTATTTATGACTGTAGCAATTATTAATCGGAAATTTATTAGCCATAGAACAAAAATTTCCACTTATTAGAAGAAAGTAGGCCTAAAATTAATAATAACCGCGTACTACTAAAACAAAATTTTTTAACAAACGCGTATGACTCAAACAAATTAACTAACAAAACGACTAATATGACAAAGCCAACAACTCTTTTCCAAGTAACACCGGTTGAGAAGCACTGCTTTAAATTCAAATGCAAATACATATTCTGATGCCTCACTCTCAAAAAATATAATTTAAATTTATTTATGTGGGAGAAGCTTAAAAAATGAAAATAATTTTAAAACTGCTTAATTTTCTTCTTTTTATAAATATTTAGACCATTCATCAAACACATGTCAGACAATATGAAAATTTAATATGAACAAATGAATGAAAAGATTACAAAAGATTAATGAATATGAACATTTTATCCTTTTACCGGTTAATTACTAAATTCCTATTATTATGAGACACCTTACAATTAGGTTTTTAAGTGAAATTCGTGGTTGACGAAATTTACGTTTATGGATTTAAATAAAAATGTTAGAAAAGGTTATTTATTATTAAATTAAAAAAAATGAAAATGTCGCGCTTGTCCTAGATAAAGAATTTTGCAAATATTAAAATTATTACAGAGTTTTTTGTAAAAAACAAACAAACAAACAACCACTTCCCTCTGCTTATTAATTAAGGTTCTTATTGTATTACGACACATTCAAACATATTAGATATTTGGAAAATGGGCCCAGGATTTTTTTCACGCCATGCCTCCGGATATTATTAAATAGAGAAAAATACTGCAGTAAAATAAATTCCATTGCTTGGACTCGAACCAGGGACCTTCGGGTTACCATCCCGATGCTAAACCACCGTGGCCTATGCTGTCGCTATTAAATGTATCCTATGAGCTTAAGTTGCAGCGCGGCTCCTTGTTCTCAAGCCAGGACTATCTTTACTATTAAATAACAAATGATATTATAAATGTAACTGGAAAATGAGTATAGCAGGATTTTTTCACGCCATTCCTACGGATATATAAATAAATAGAGAAAAATAATAAAGAAAGTGCAGATCGTGAGATTAACGAAAATTATTAAAAGGCAAAAAAAAAAAAAAGGAAAGAAAAAGAGTAGAACATAAAAATTGCGTCAACCGAATTGCTCGTCTCGGTTTCGTTGGCCGTGAGCACAAAACACTTCGTTGTCAGCAGACGGAATAAAAGACTTCCTTTGTGAATCAATCAGATGCTTTATTTTCTTTATTTCACAATTGAATCTCTGAGCACGTTGCAATTAATTTTAAAAAATAAAAATTAAATGGAAATAAATCAATTTCTCTTCTCGATTGGCAACTTCAGAGAAACTGGTTATGCAATGAGATTAAGGAGTCGGGAGCAGGAGTGATATCGGCTGTGTTACAAAAGATTCTAGGTGGCTGCAGAATTTAAGAAATATACGTGATGGTAACTCTTTTTCTTCTTCATCGTCATTGCATATGCACGCGTATATGATTGGTGAAAAAAAAGACATGCTTCTTTAAACAAAATCAGATGCTACTCTCTTTCTCCTCTCTTTAGAAATATCCTGAACATTACGTTGACCTCAAGTTTTTTTTTTTGTTCATAGAATTTTGAAAAATCATGAGGTAAACATAAAATTTAAAAAAAAAAATCTTCAAAATTATACGAACGCAATATTAAAGGGCCTTACTCGATTTGGTTCCATAGAGAAAGCGATCGCTCTTGACTAACCCGTGTTTTTCCAGCTTTCCGACCGACCGAGCGTGTTTTATCCCCCTTTCACCTTCGCCGTCGTTTTCGTTTTCCTCTCTTCTTTACTCTCTCTTTCTCTCTGTCTCTCTCTCTCTCTCTCTCTCTCCTAGAGGGAGAAATTTTTAACTTTTTTTCGGCTCCTTCCGACTGGTGGTCATTCTCCGTTATGGTCCCCTCCGAGTCCGCGAACGTCGCTTCCCGTTGGTTGGCTGTTCACTCGGCTAGTCGGAGAAAAGGAAGGAGAGAGAAAGAAAAAGATTTTTTTCTAAAGGCATTTTCTCTTTCTCTTCTCTAACCTTCACCTACTTTAGACACAAGGGACTCCAAGGAAGATAAGAAAGGGAGCGGGCGAGCGACCAGCCCAACTCAAAAACCGTCCGCCAGTGACAGGAAACACCTTCTCGACCAATTTATGGCTTCCCCCAACCAGTTAACAACAATCGCCACGGAAAACTCTATTAAGGGCGAAAATTTGCTCGCCTCAATTACTCACGATTTTGCTTTATTTATAAAAAAGAAAAAAATCAATTTAAATAAAACAGAAAAGAAAATAAAACCAACAAAATAACTTAATTTTAGCTGTTGCCAAAACATGTAATTAAAGTGCAGAAATAATTGGCTGAATTCTTTTTTCCTTCTGAAAAGATCACTTTTCAGAACCAGTTATTGAAGTGCGATTGACGGCTTTTCTTCGTCGAGTCAACCGGCGCCCAGAGCCTTCATAAATTTTATTGCAAATCGTTCAACTTTGAAGGCAATCGGTTATTTAAATGCTCTTTTAATATCACTAATATCAAAAATTTGAAAAAAAAAACCAAACAAACTGCATTGTAGTTAAGCATGAAGTCAGAATTAAATAAGGGAAACCCAACTTTAAAAAATATTTCTTACATATGGATAATCGTATTTCGTAACAGCTGTACAAATTATTTATTCAAGATTTAATTAACTCATCTCAAGAATGAAAAAAAATACTCATATACATGAATCTACATGTAATAGAATTTAATGGACTATTAAAGAATTGTATTTATAATGATCAATTTAAAAATTTTAGAACCATGTTAATATTTATATAATCCTTGAATTTTAACGTCTAAAATTTTGCCTACAATCATATTCAAAGATCCCCAAACAAAGTGACGGAAGTATCCGCAAAGTGATTCAGTAGTGAAAGCATAATACCAGCAAATATACTTTATAGTAAATTATTATAAAGAAAGAGTCTTATAAAATTACGATGAAGTTGTATAAACCCTACATCAGCAAACGTTTTCCATCTTTTTCTATTCAGTGAGCACATAGAATCTGAACATCCGGCAATAATGGGCCTGGTAATTGAATATAACGTACTTTCAGACAATATTCCCTTCCCCGTTAAAATCTGTAGCGAGATATAGAAGCAGTATAAGACTTATTAATTAATACAAGGTGTGATTATATTAATGTTATTTATATTATTAATTATATTTGGTTTCGAAAATTTCCTCAGTAGTAATTGTTTACGAAGATTCCGAAAAAATTAAACGACAAAATCAGAACCATCGCGTCTATTGCTGTGGAAATAATAAAATTATTTTTATTATTATTATTGAAAAAATTTCTAGAAAATTCAGTATTTAACAAAATAAAATTTGAATACGCACTCTGATTAAGTTGGCATAGCCAAATGAAATGTACATACGAATCACTAAAAAAATTATCTTTTAAAACAGTGTTTTTTTTTATTACCCTTAGTTTGTTCTGTCTTCATAGCTTACTGTTCACAATTAGTCATTTCAAAGTATGGTAAATTAAGCGGAACAGAAAACAATTCGATCTATTACAAATTCAGAACAAATTTTGTGACTATGCATAAAAGTTTTTCCAATTTTTTTAAAATCAGGTTGGTTGGTGCTGCTGTCTATCAGGGTACGTAGTTCGGTAAATCCGTGTGCCTCTCGACCGTTGCCATGTGCTTGATCGTAGAGGAAAGCCATCTCGGCTTGTTCTTGGAAGGAATGACGGGCCATTGTGCTAAGTGTCGCTCAAATTACATAATCTGCAACACAGAGAAGCACACTGAGTGTTGTTAAGAGAGAATGATGTTCATCAGTGCTGTCTACCTAGTCGAATATACATTTCCGGACATAAGTTGATATGAATTTTTTTGTTCCCTTTCCTGTCAGAATCATCTTACTTTTTATTCACCCAGTATACCATATCGCTCATGAGATGCAATAATGGCACCATCTCAAAAGTTTTCAAAAATTAGTTAACCCATACATAATAGTCAAATTGGCCTCTTCTATGATTCAAGAATACTGGGCACCTTATTATATGTAAAAAAAATGTGAGTCATTTAATAAAGAATGACCCTTAACCCTTAACATGACACACAATCCAAACAATCAATTTAAAAATGTTATTTTCTCAGAAAGAATTAATTTTGGGATATGCTGTTGAGCTATATGCAGGGTGTCCCGGGAGGAAAAGTCAATATTTCGTATGAATGAGTTAGTATTTGAAAAAATTTACATAAACACATAGTATATATTAATTAAGATAAATAAAACTCCTTTCATTAAAAGAAAACAAATAAATTAAAATAAATAATATAAAACATTGAAAAAAGTCACCCAATTGATAAAGTAAATGTTGAAGTAAATGTTGAAGGACAGATGAAACAAAGGTCTTGTGGAGAAACTCAGATGAAATACAGAAGAAACACAGGAGAAACGAAGATTTAGTGAAGAAATGTTACACGAACACAGGGGGGCACACAGTTACAGATGAAGAAGGTCTATGATGAAAGTTCGATGATTCGTAACACGTAGATGACTAACTTGAAATATTTTATAACGTTTCGGGATTTTTTCCCATCTTCAGTAATAAAGTTTTTTGAATGAATGGAAGATATATTAATTTATTTTAATTTATTTGTTTTCTTTTAATGAAAGGAGTTTTATTTATCTTAATTAATATATATTTTATCACAACTCCTACGTTTATAATATAAACACATAGTCCTTTTAATAAAATGTTTATGTTGAAAACACGTAGTCCTTTTAAAATGTTTAATAAAACAGTTTCTGAGCTAAGGCTATTTGAAATTAAAATTATGAAATTTCTAGTGTGGTTTTTATTTTTTTATTTATTTAAAATTGTAAACAACGGGCTGAGTGCCCAGCAACAGCTTACAGCTGAGCAATTACAATGAAAGAGAGAAGTTAAAGTAAAATAAAAATTATAGATTAAAAAAAATGAAAATATTAATATGAAAAAAATTCTAATAAAAGAAAAATAATTAAGAATTGCAGAAATGGCGAAATATTTTCTATAACAATTTTTTTGAAATGGTTATAATTCATCGCATTGATATCAATTAAATTGGATATAATATTACATAATTTAAACATTCTATAAAAGAGTAAATTATTTACAATTGTTTTCTTTAGTAAAGATAAAAAAAAATTTATTGTTTCGGTAATTGAGCTTAGATACACGTAATTGGACATAATTAAGAAATTTAGAAGAGAAAATGATATTATGATAAAGCTTAAATAAACAGCAAACATCAAATATAAACTTTCTCTTAGATAATTTATCACATGTATGTAAAATATTTTAGAAGATAAGCATTAGTTATATACATATTATTATTATTATTTAAAAATGTAGGATGAAAGAGTTTGAAAAGTTTACGCAAGAAATTGGTTTGTACTTTTTCTAAAGTTAATTGCAATGTAACATAGACGGAGACCAAATGATGGAGGCATATTCTGATATTGGTCTTACCAAGACATTAAAAAAAAACACTGAAAAGTTAATATTACTAAAGCTTAGAGAATTTCTAATGATAAAATATGTAGTTTGGTAAAGCTTTAGTTGTAATAAAATTAATATGGTCAATGAAAGATAGTTTTTGCGCATCCTCACGTTCTCTTATTTGGTCCGCAGCATCTGTTATACGTGCTCGCCTCGTGTACTGACTGTAGTTTATTAATCTCACTTTACAAGCTGAAATTCATCGAAGTACGTGCAAGCGGAATATTCGAAAATCAGTTATGATAAAATTATTAGAATGTTAATGCAGTAAAATAAAAATCGTATTAGAAACTTCATAATTTTAATTTCAAATACTGTATAAACCGCTTAACATGAAATCTAAGGGGACAAGATATTATTTTGTAATATCCGAAATTCGTACTATCCGAAGAGTGTATACCCTGCGTGTAAATTTTATACAGTAATAAATTTGACAAGTTTATACCGTAAATACTAAACTTTACTGCTAATTTTTTACAAAGTTTATTATGAATCTCGGTATGGCATTTATTTTGAATTTTCTTTTGATCTCTTTAGCGTTGTGTAAAGGATATTATTCTTCAAATCAACTTTCGCTAATTACTTAAAGAAAAAAAATCTAGTATAGTTGATTGCATTCGCCTACGCGGAGAGAAATGCTTTGGATGTAGCAACAATAAGGGAGTTGATAAATGCTTGTTTGTTGAAGCAACAATACAATTTGATGCATCATGAATAAACTTTTATCTTACTACATTATCAAATTGTCACCATTACAATTCACTATTAATATGTTGTTTTTTTTATGTAGCGTCAACTAAATATTGATGCAGCACCAATATCGGAAGAAGACTATTTCAACTATTGTTCTGTCATCAATATATGGATGCCCATGCAGCAATATCGGAAATTGCTGATCATAATCTACTTGTTGATTGGTCGAGAAATTACGTCACTCGCTCTGTCGACGAGGCTAACGAGATAACAAGGTCTGGAAGTGGAAAAGCAACAATCGGGATGCTAGCAACAATCCAACTTTCATTGTCTCCATCTTTGATGTTAACAATCAGTGTTTTTCGTTTATTGGAAACAATGAAGGTGGAGATTGTTGAAGGTGTATGAAAATTATTATAATTCTTTCCATAAATCTGATTTCACATTTACTAGCAGCACGACCTACTGGATATATATCCTAACGAAATATTGACTTTTCCTCCTGGAACACCCTGTAGAGGCTATAACAAAATAAACAATAAAGGCACATATTCTTGACTACAGATAAAAGAGCTCCATATACGGCATTTTTGTTTGTATGTATTCTGTATGCAATGAATTCATCCTTTAACGAAGACATTCCAGAGGAGAAGCGACTCCCTTTAGACGCTTTTTTTATTTTCCCAAGTTTACTCTTTTTTTTTCTTGTTTTTTTCCCATCCCCTTTATCCCACCCCACCCTAGAAACAACCTTCGTCATCATTCCCCACAAACGACCAACCGGCGTGGCTTACGAATTAAGGTCGTAGGGACGGTCGACTCAGTGCCGGGAATTTTCGTTTCTCGTCGATGATGAACGCGACCCTGAAACGTCCGTTTTCTCCAAATACTTCACATATCTTGCTGCTCTTGCGCTCTCATTCGCATTTTTACAGATACTCTTTTTTTTTTCCTATATGACTGTAACTTCGTCTCCGGCAAAGAGACTCGTTTTTAATACTAGTTTCGACGTAGCATCTTTTCCGAAAGACATTTATGAAATGTTAACAGCAACGAAGACTTTAAATTTCAATCTGTTACAAATAAACAACAAAAAAAACCCTACTATAATTAATTTACATTAAACCAGATGAGAATATGTAAGCTATCATTAACAAAACGAAGTTAAAAAGTTTGAGGAACTGAAATTTCACAATATGATTGGCTAAATATGTTTGGTAGCATGTGTGGGCGAGTGAATTGTTTTTTTTATGAGCGTGTTTGAGTGAGATGTATACGAATAGTGTATACGATTGTGAGTGTATATAAGCTGGTGCGTGAGAATAAATCGTGTAATCATAAAAAAAGAATACTGTATTTATATATGAATTATATCAGTTAAAAATTTTCGGATCCATTATAGTATGTAGCAACACCACATGCAAGTAGTATTTGGCACAGAGATATGTCCTGTTTCATACAATTGTTTCAATATTGAATTGATAAATTGCACCTCACTGCACTTAGCGCCAGATAGTGACCACCGAGAGAGAAGGCCTCCATACTGAAATGTACTATAATATTATAATGTACTATTATACAATGTTATATCATCATCATTAGGGCATTCTTATTCGTATTTCGACCAATAATAAGCCCTAAATTTGACCTAATGATAATGATGTAACAATGCATTACGTATCAATGTGGAGGGCTTCTCTCTCGGTGGCCATAGCCAGATCCAATCAGTGTGGGATCCGATTGAAACTTTTTTTCTCTGGGCCCCCCTCGTGTCGTGCGCGAGGCATGCATTTTGTTTATAATACATAAATATGCATTAATAAGGAGATATTTTATGAATTTGCAACTTTTATCTCAGTATTGTAAGATTTTAATAGTTGGCAATTTCTGTCAAAAAGTCTGTCTAATTTACTATATATCTGTGGTCCATTCGGCTTGTATCTGGCCCTGACTGCAACAGGGCTTACACCGCTAAATGCCATATCGAATAATGAATACCGCAGTTTATTTCAACTTCATAACGATTTGTCCAATTTTGAAATTTTTTTTGAAATTAAAGCTTGTCAATAAATAATGAATAAAAACTGGAGCTGAATCTCCAAACATCAGGCAAAGATATTATTTGAAAAAATGGAAAGAAAAATTCGGCGACCTTGATTCGAACCAGGAATCTAATTCCCAAACTAATTCGAATCCAGGTCGCAGAATTTTCCTTCCATTTTTTTCAAATTTAAATACCTTTTATTCAGTCTGGTACATATATGCACATTTATATGTCGCATCAATATCGGCTTTCATATATTGAGATACTGAATATCGATTATCGATAGTTATGATTTTTCCTATCGATATATGATCGTCGGAACATCTCACTGGTAATTACAAAAATTTATTAATTTTATGCGTGCTATTAAACTGTTTTGGTTCCATTTTGCTATGATTCACCATTTTCGAAACATTGATATTCCAGAAATTCGATTTTTGGCCGATATCTCGGGAACTATTGGCCCCATAGAAATTTGGATGTGTTATTCAAATCAGCATTTCATGTATCATCTGTCCCGTATTAAAAAAAAATGTGGACAAATTGAAATATAGACTTTTGTAACGAACTTTTCAAGTAACTTAAAAATTAGAATAACTGAATATTTCCTATTTTTTCTTAATAATGATTTGTTTTAATTCTGAAAAGAGCGCAGAATACCCATTTTCCTAAAGTCTTCTAAAAAATGTCCGTGGAAGTAAATCTGCTTTAGACATAAATCAACAATTTTTTTTTAGCGTAAAAACAAGTTTCATAATAAGCATATGACAACTCAAACCCAACAATGTGGATTCCAATTATCGCTGTTTCCTGGAACTCGATGATGACAACAATATGTTCACGTTTTTTGTTTTTTCCAAACGTAGCCGCCTTTGTTTCGTGCTCAGTTTGAAACAAACCGTAGTGCAGGGCACGGACTATTCATAGCTTTTGTTTCACCAAGTAAGTAGACCCATTCTATGTAGTAATAATAATACTAATTCACAAAATAATTCAGGTTAATAAAGAGCGTATTGCGTCCGATTCAAATTGACACAACGGATAATAAAACAGTGTAATGTAACAATTTAAACGTGTTCTATTAACCTTTTAAATCTCGAGTCGGGCTGTTATTACGATCTCCAGTAGGCCTATCTCTGCTCACTTCATCAATCTGAGTATTCAAGGAACAGACTTTAAATTTTTAGATATCTCAAAAGAGATGGGGAGCGTAATACAGAATATTATGAAAAATGGCTTGAACTGCGCTTGAATTTTTTTTTTGAAATATAAAATATATTTAATATTTTTTTTTTTCCCATCAGCTGAAAAAAATTTTGATTATAATTGCGTTGACATTGTTTAACGTAAACTTTAAAATTGTTCACGTTGTTTCTTATTCACGACAAATTCCTATATTCCTATATATATGAGTCACTGTTCCTTTTTCTCTATTTTTGTAATTAGTTCGGAACTACAAACAAAATTCTCCAGCAAAGATGTCTTGTAATTTGTAAATTGTACGTTCAAAATACCTTGTACCTCCAGCAACTATGTCTTCATGCGAAAGCTGTTGTAAAAAAAGTAAGCGTCGACTTTATTCACACTTAATTCATTTATTGATAAATTGCAGATGGTGAATGAAACGTTGTTATATTTTCAGCTTCACTTTATTTTTTAATTTGTAACTTTACAATGACAGCTGCATAGCATTCAAAGTCTAGATGATCGTGTTGCACCAGACTTAAACCATCTTTCTGCTTGTTCTTTGATCACCGAAACAGCTTGTTCTTTTTGGCTATTGAAATGCTGCCTGCGAATAAGTGGGCCTCAGATCGAAACAGCAATCCAACGGTGTTAGGTTCTGACGATAAACTGGAATGCGGTATCAACTCGTTTATTCCAAGTTCCTGGAGTAATGCCTGGTTTGTTAAAGCGTAACAGGCTGGAGGAGGGCGTGCTGCCTTCTGTTCACCACTACCGGGTATACAGAGCGCAACGCCTTTTGTTTCAAAACGGGATAAGAGTATAGGTTGGCTTGGATGGAACAAATTCGATTAAATTTTCTGGGCTAGGCTCAACCAATGTTTTATTTATTAGAATTATGGAAAAAGATCCACATTTCATCGCACATGAA